>OY855904.1:17650995-17763495 GCA_963693305.1 Meandrina meandrites
CAACCGATTCAAGAGCCTCGTCGATTTTTTCCACGACGTCTCGGTTGAGCTCATATTGCTTCTTATTCCCCGCAAAACGAAACTCGGGATCCGGCGTACGCTGCTTCTTGGCCACTTTCGTTGACGAACTTGCGAGCTCGTTCTGGAGGTGCTTAAGCTCCGCTGCGTTCGCTTGCTGCTGCTCTAGCAACTGTTTAGCCCACTCCGGAGGTTGAGCGGGTGACGAAGAGCGAGAACGGGAACCATGAGTCTTGTTCCTTCGACCAGCAGAACCCGCCGAACTGTCGTGCACGGCACGCACATCTCCAGAATCCCGATCCTTCGATCGACCATGTGGACTCTTATTGTGCGCCTCCAAACGCCGAAGAGCTCTTGACTGCCTTGACTTATCCTTTCCCATAATACAATGGACGAGAAACAACGAACAGAACGCGAAGAAACAAGGAAGAAACTGGACAATAAGTACGGAAAGGTCAGGCAATGGCGAACGGCAACAAGAAAAGTGAGCAAACTCATTAGCCATGTGACCTATACCCCCCGCACACTAGCACCCAGACTCCCAGATGTGTGTGAGAAAAACGTTTTCCGCTTCTTTCGTGCCTCAGCCAGTGGAAAACAACACTTTTCTCTCATGATACAGAAACTGTATCATGCTAAAAATGTTTGGAAGAAGGAAGAGTTATTTTCAAGAAGAACAAAAGTATCATGTGACAGGCCTTTGGAAGAAAAACATAAGTATCGTATTACAGTGACAGCGGTTATGGCAGCACAGGTAACGTTTGTCGGTGTGATATCGTGAACCCTCGCATAGAATTCAAAAGAATTAATATTTTTAAAATGAAGTTGGCTGTTAAATGATTAAAACTAATGCAATCTAACATAAATTGCAGTTAGTACAGCACAAGAAATATAAGCGTTCAGTCTTTCGGATTCTACTCATAAATCTGAGCACGCGTTGAAAACGGTTCAGAAGAAAGTTTCGCTTCAAGCTTATGATCGACACTGATTAATATCCAACTGCCGAAAGCTTTGCATCATCCTTTCGGCATTGCAAATCCTTCTTTAACGTCTTTTGTAATGGTAGATAGAAGTTCTAAACACGTCAAACACACCTATAAAAATAAGAGTTAAAACTAACGGAGTTAACTTTATACGGTTGGTATGTAAACTTGAAACCGAAAGTTTCTAAATTTAGACAAGACGAGACATTTCAACAGATGTGTAGACGTATTTACGGCTGTCGCTTGTCCGGCCGCCCTTTCCCACGCTCATGACAAATGAACATATTATCTTTATCATTTATTCCCTGAGCTTACAGTCAAGCGCCTCGAACTGTAGCCACCTGACCAAGTTTTTGATTAGTTTGATGGCTTCCGGTTGCACAACGGTTCATACGAACGATGTGTCAAACGTTCAGTTTCAACCAGTTTTACAAACTTAGAAGACTTGAAATTGAAAGTTGGGTCTCACAAAAATCTTTAAAATGCATTTCCTGTACGAAAAGTTAAGTTTGACCACATTTTATCGGCATAAAATACATATATCGCTAGTTGAAATTGGCATAATCACTCCTGCAAAGCGTTGTTTGAAACCCTTTCAAACTCTGACGTTTGATGACGAATCTTGCAACGGTTGATACCCCGCCTTCCATTTTTCAAGGCATCTGATTGGCAGTTTAAAGCAACTGGAAGCCATGAAACTCATCAAAGTGGCCTGGCGTGTTTTCATCGGATGTTTACGAGGTAAACTGCTTCAAAATAATCAATCTCTTCGGATTTTATGTTTTTGAGGAATCATACTGCCAATTGATCGGCACCATTGCATTTTGCACTACCCTTTGGTTCTCTGATCATGAGTTATAACATTGTCTTTTTCTAGAGTAAAAGGTGAATCCCTCATTTGGAATACTTCAAATGTATTTACTGTATCCAATACAGTGCTTTAAAAGCATCAAATTTTCTTCTTGGTAGTTTTTGATAATAAAAATAAATGGTAACAAATTTTTAATACTTATAATTTAATGAAAAGCGTTATTGTATGGATGTTGCTGTTAGTTCTGAATATGTCATGGTAACCAGTCCCCATTGTGAGGTAAAGGAGATTTTTTAGGATAGCAATAGTTGATTATATTGAATACAAAAATGCACCCTTAGGAAGAAGAGTGATGTCATTAATCATTAATTTTTGCGACATGTAGATGATGAACAGTGAATTCAAACAGCGGCCACTGAGAACTATGAATGCAGCACTGCAGAGAGCTGGTAGATCATTATCTGGAATAAGCCGTGACCGTGCACGATGCCTTGATGCTGTTACCAATTGTCAACGCTTAATTAAGTGGCTGAAGGAAACAATTGCAGGTACGTGACCTGATTTACTGTTTTCATTTATAAAATAACTTTGAATGGTAGGGAAGTACTTCCTTGCCATGTAGAGTCAGGCAATTTGCGCAGTTCCAGCCATATTGAAGATCATTGGAAATTCTAAGGGTTGCTTGGGGGTTTCAATAGCCAAAGGTTTCTTTAAAGAAAGTATGTATATGAAGCTTAACTAAAATTTTCGAGAGAGGCAGGGGACTCCAACTAAATAAACCTCAATGTTTGTGGTACAGGTTTTTTCTGCAGCAACACAATTTGATGATTTACATTGATTTCTTAAAGGCTTGTTTTTAGAAACGCTGCTATTTCTGTAGAATGTTGCGTGTAAATTCTGGTAAACGTTTCTCATTCTGGATGTTTGCAACATTTCTTGATTTTAAGTTATAATTTAAGTTCTTAGCACCCTGCTAAATTCTGCGCAGTTCTCCCTCTCTCTTCTTGAAGTCCATTGAACCACAAATTGAAATAAATTGCTTTTCTTTAGTACTAAAGGGAACACTCCAGCTGTAATCCATGTATTACATCGCCACATTATGTTTTGCAAAATATAGCGGTAAAAGATCGACATAAGTCAAAAACCTTATTGTTAAAACAAACTGAAATTCAAATTTGCGAGTGATCTACTGGGAGCTCTTGTACTACTGTCTAAATCAGAAAAGCGTGTAAACTATAATTATTTGTGGAACGTTATTGTGCCTCAAGCCTGGAATGCTTGTGCAATGAATTAACCGCTCAACTTATTGGTAATTTTCATGTGATTTGATCCATCCAGTCGATTCACACAGTAAAATTCGTGTATCAAAACTTTTTATATTTTATTATAGGTCCTCAGGAACTCAAGGTGCTTGTGGATTTGGCCATCATATCAGCTGGGGAGACAGACATGGAAACTACACGGATAACCTGCTTACATACCAGTTGTCTGGGATTTGCACCACTCATCTTTGACTTGAAACCTTCTTTTGGCTTTGATAAGTTGATGAGTACCTGTGAGCCAGTGTGGAGTGCAGTGGATGCCGATCCCACTCTCCCTGATAAATTGGTAGGGTTGGTTATGGTGTTATTGCTTTTACTACCTCTGTGGAGATATGCTTATGCCAAGCTAGATCCTGCCAGGAAACTGAGTGATTTCTTGTGGCAGAATGATAGAAAGTCTAATTCCGTGAACCACAGGGGATTTTTATTTTCCTGTATTTTTTTATATCTCAAACCAAGGATCTATTTTCCTTTTCATTAAGCAGTATGCACATATGTTGTTGTTGTTCTTACATTAGGGACCTTCAGATTAGAGTACGACTAGCAGCACGAGTATGACTTTCGAATTTCAATCCAGTTATGTTCCCAGAGCCCGCACTCCTCCCTGTTACGTTGCTGACCAGTTGAAAAGGAGGCTATCGGTACGAGTTTGGAGTGAAATGAGACCATCCACTGTAAAGGCACTACGTTGAAAAGTCGTACTCGTACTAAATCTTGTAGTTGTACTCCGATCTGAAGGTCCCTATTGTGCCATAGACAGATGCCTTATTTTGAATTATATCTGCAGATCGACACCAGCCGTCACATGGAGTGGCTACAGAGTGTCAAAACATCTCATGGTTCCGTGGCCATGTCCTCCCTCATGGAAGCTCAGACTATTAATAAACAGGGCATCTACTGTGTTGGGTGCCCTAATGTAGACAAGAATTCATCAATAGTACCGGAGGAATTAAAACTTGACAATGTTATTCAGCTCACAGTACCCACAGGTGAAAACGGAAAAAGCAAAAAATACACTCTTGATGGTCTGAAAGATTTGCAAAGTAAGTTGATGCTTATTGCTGCCAAGGCATCACACGGTAAAGAAGAAGTGGACAGATTTGTTGATGTAAGTTTATGATGGTCATTGTTTTAAGCCTAATTGAATATGGTAAATACAAGCAGATAGATGGACAGACAGCTTCTTTTATGTGTTTGTGTGTATGTTTTATGGAAAATGAAAATGAAAAAAATGAATGATACGGCAGCAAGGAAGGGGCTCATGCAGTTAAGTCACTTGATTTCCTTGAACCAGTGATCAAGCTTGATCTAGGGCATTTCATATTGTATTTTCTTTGACAACTACTATACCAACTTAGTGCTGCAAGTACATGTATCATCCAGGCTGTTCTTGGAGAAAAACTTGTAAAAATGGATTGTGATTAGGTGGACCAGTAGCAGTGGCAGTGGAACTGAATCGTTACGTTCTGTAAAGAAATTTGTGGTTACCTGAAAGGATGTTTCAAAGGTGTCTTTTACAGGAATGTAATAATAAATATTTTAGTAAGTTCTTTTTCGTTAAAAATTAACAGATTCTGCAATGTGTCCTGCGGCTAGCTACAGTGTACATTTCTCTTTGCAAAGCTGGGGAAGTAAGTCACCTCAAATGGAGATATGAATTTCAGTGTACCCCAAGACTTTCTTCCAAACGCTCTCTAACAGAAGAGTTGATAAATGAAAGTGAACAGATGGAGCAGTGTCTTCAACAGTGGAAAGATGAACTACATGCCAAACGTTTGCAGTACAGCGAATTAAATCACTTCACCACTCGACAATTGCTGTTTCTTCGAAGCAAACTGGCAGTTGTTCAAGGCAGAGGCCCCAGGGCAGTAGATGGCATTCCCCTCGAGGTGTATAACCTTTTGGAGAGTGTGCTGTCAGGAATCGACCCAGCCACACTGAAGTCTGTGCTTATATTTTGTGGTATATGTAGTCAAGAAGCTGGCCAAAACATCACAAGGTCATATGGTGCCACCAATAAAAGTCAGCGGCCTAGTGATAAATCAGACAAACCTGTTCTATCAAAGAAACCACAGTCTTCAAAAATAGAAATGTTCCAGTCACTTGCGGCCAAGTTGGAGTTGCTTGGTTACTCTGAGGAGGTTGCCATAGCAGCAATGATCTCATGCAAAGATGCCAGTGAGGCAGATCTAATTGTGTGGTCTGTCCAAAATAGCACCAAAGAAGATCTGATTAGTGCCAAGTATTCAGAGGCACTGAATGACCCCAGCTATTTGGCACTTATAGATAAGGATAGCACCACATCTTTGCAACAAGAAAGGTGAGATGTACATAACATTGTATGATGTGTGAACAGTTATCATGACTCATTGTCTGCAAGGAAGAACTCCTTGTTATGTCCTTAAATATGATTTTGACGGATGATATTGTAGTCAGTAGTAAGAAGGCAGACGATCACCTTTGGAGGCTTCTAGGCAGGCACTCCCTCCCTTCTAACCACTTCTTCGTTGGCCCCACCTTCCCCCTGCCACCACTGGAACCCATGATTCATATTCCTGATATGCATGAAAGGTAAGAAAATCATGAGACGGAGAAGGCAGCGAGGCATGATATTCCATTTATGTTACTATGAACTACTGCATTGTCTGGTACACCCATCTATTGTACTAACACCGTTTTTCCCTTAAGCAATCGAGAGGAGGACATGCCAGATGAGGCAGAGGATTTAACAGAACCAATGGAAGCTGCTATCAGTCTTGACCAGACGGCAGACGGGGAATTTCTTAGTCTTGATGAGCTGGGAAAGCTTTTGTTTCATCTTGCTTCACAAGGTTAGTTGATTGTGTTGTAAGCACTGAAGTTAATCAAATGTTAATGGAAGAGTTGACACATGAACTTGTGTTGAGACTTGAAAATAACAGGCCCAATGCTGATTTTGAAAGCAGCACAGTCAAACCATCTAACTGTTGTTAATTGCAGGTTCTAAAAAGGGACGAAGACGCTACCCAAGATTCCTGAAGCGTGGAAAGCCAAACTTTGTGGTTGTTCCAAAAGGTAACAGCAAGATGTGTTTCTTTAGTTTTCCTATCCTTTACATCCTTCCTTCCTCTCTCTCTTTATTCGGTTGCCATATTTTGGGATGTTATTTGCTATTTCCACATTGATCTTATTTTTTTTTCTTCACTTGTATCAGCTGAACTGATTTCTTTCTATTGGTTTCAAATTTGGTGACCCAGAATCATAATTAATCAATTATTATACCCTTGCATATTGTGAATTTTCCGTGGAACAATTTTACAACAGATGACATTTTTGGAACTGTGCTGTCCTTATACATGCACGACACCTCACAGACTCTACCCACATCGGAAGAAGTCTTGATCTGCACTTCTGATACAACTGCAGAAGAGGTGGGTATTGAACCTTTCTAATATATGTTCTCCCAATTGCATAGATGGTTTACAGTCAAACGCGCTGAACCGTAGCCACCCAACTAAGTTTTTGACATCTTTTTGACAGGTTTTTGATTAGTTTGATGGCTTCTGGTTGCACAACGGTTTATACGAATGATCTGTGAAACTTTCAGTTTCAACTGGTTTTAGAAACCCAGAAGACACTTCCTGTGCGAAGAGTTAAGTTTGACCAAATTTTTGCTGGCATAAAATTGATTTATCGCCAGTTGAACTTGGCATAATCGCTCGTGCGAAGCGTTGTTTGAAACCCTTAAAAACTCTGACGTTTGAAGACGAATCATGCAACGGTTGATACCCACCTTCCATTTTTCAAGGCATCTGATTGGCAGTTTAAAGCAACCGGAAGGCGTAAAACTCATCAAAGTAATCAAAAACGTGTGAAAAAGATGTCAAAAACTTTCTTGGGTGGCTACGGTTGAATGCATTTGACTGTAAATTGTTAAAAGGAAGTATGGAATAACCAATTTTGAATACCCTTGCCTCAATCGCAAAAACTACAAAATTGGAAATTATATTAGGCAAAATCTATAATGATAGTTGATATATTGAGGGAATTTAGGTCCTCTTACTTGTTTTAGCATGCCACGGTTTCTGCGATTATCAATTGTTCAAATTGGTGCAAACCCATGTTCTAAACTATTTCAGCACTTTACATTCATGTTATTTTTTAGATTGAACTGTTATGGCGACGATCCCTTGGAGACCACGATGGAAGGTTGTTTTGTTTAGTTAACGTTGACCTGCTTGACTACAGTGTTTCGCAGAAAGCTGCTAGTGCCCTAGAATTTCTACTGCAAGAGCCTCAGTACAATCGCAATGAGGGTAATTTCAATGAGTTTATCCTTGACATTACAGTAATCCATGCTCCATTACCCGCTGATAATTTTAAGAGGTAGAGAATAAGTGTGATACCGAGTAAATGCATTGTGTCTATAATACAGGCAACAAATGCAAGGACACGATGGTGTACTTGTTCGCGATACTTGTGATATTTTGATATAATTCTATATCATCTTCAGACTAAGGTAACAAACAAGTAGCTTAGGAAGGAAGGTACATTAGCAATAATATGCACATGAAAATACAAAACAAAGACAAAACTGTTAAGAGAATAGGCATAGTTCCCTGCTGGCTTTTAAACCAATGTTCAAAGACGGTGCTGAACGTTTGATATGGTAGCCTTCTTTGTATAGTAATAAATTCCAGTTGTCACAGCTGTCTATTATCTTTGTGTTACCATGCACGGTTTGGGTGAAAAATTCTTTGTTCATTACAGTAGAAGGTGGGTTGTTATTATTGTTAAAAATGTCCGGTAGATCGTATAAACCTAGTAAGTGTTTGTTCTGATCACAGTAGCGATGATGTTTATATATAGCGCTTTCTTTGTCCGTGAGCGCATGTTCTTGTGCGCGGACAAGCAGAGTTCTGTTCGTTTTGGCGATGTACGAAGAAACTGCATTTGTTTATGAATTCACTTGCCCCTTGCAGTTGCTGTTGGTGTTTTGTATATATTGTTACTTAATAAAGTTGATTCTCTTTTAGGGCTGTCTCTTGTGGTTATCTGTTGCTCTGAAAATGAAGACAGAGCTCACATGGCTGCCGCTCTTGATCAGTTTAGACTTGGAACTATTCCACATTGCGCATCACCCAAGGAAATCAGACAATACCTTAAGACACAGTTCAAGCCATGCTGTCAACAACGGGGAAGGTTCAGAGATCAGACCCTGCCTTGGACTCCTGCTGCAGCATTAGACAAAGAAGGGTCTGTAGTCTAATGCAGTATTCCTAAACAATGAAATGATCATGATAAAGGAAGTCTAAATTAGTGACTATTATGACATAGATGATTTCTCAATTTCAATTTTAAATGTTACATGTTACAATTACTACAGTTAGTTGCTAGCGGAGCTCCAGCCCGCGAAGCGCACCAGCGTACCACCATGGGTAAGAAATTTGGTAAACCATCAAGCTGAACGTCCGAGCCTCCGTCCGTCCGTACAGACTCTGGGGGAGGGGGAGGGGAGTCACAGCGCAACTGCCGTCTTTGTTAAGGTGGAATGGTACCCTAAAATATGACCATGTTGATGAAAAAGTATTTTTTTTGAAAATATGGAATTTAAAACCACTGAACACTGATAAAAAAACATTTTAGAACGATTTTACTGAATTTGTCCCTTGATAAGTTTAAAAATCAAGGAATGTGCACAGTGGTAGAAGCTTTTTTATTTAGTAACGGCCATAGCAACGGTTGTTTACAGTCAGAAAATCCATGGGATCTTAGCATTACTTAAGTGTTGTTGTAACAGCTCCCAATTATACACAAGCATAATATTTTGAAGCAAAAATTCAACTGTCAACTGTGCAGCAATTTCTACCCAGCCGATTTCGTTGAAACTTGCTCACATTAAAACTTGGATAACTTGAACTTGTTGACATTAATTAGAAAAAAATCTATCGTCGCGTTTGGAAAATATTCGCGTTTTTTTCATAAATTGACTTTTTTAAAAACGCTAATATCTCGTGTTCGTTTATTTTGTTTGCCCTAAAGTTCAAAGCTTTATAAAATTTGAACATTGTTATTTCGATTGCCAAAAATCAGAGAAATCGGTTAACATTTACATGCCGAAAACTCGATTTAGAAAAGAGCACGTCCGTTCCCAGAAATAGCCGCGGGCCACCTTAAGGCTTGGGTAAATCTATTTTTTTTTTTGCTTTTTTTTTTAAGAACATTTTTTATTGTTATTACAACACAAAAATCTTACATACTTACGATAGAAACATTAACAACAACTCAAGTACTTACACCTTACACTAATTACAGAACAGTTACTTACAAACTTGCAATTATTAATCGTCACTCTTTTTACAATCACTTAATTATACAAATTAATTCTGATACTGATCTAAACTTAATCTCACTACAGTATAACTTTTAAGATATTAACGTATTTTTTACATTTTTTAGCAAATACAAACGAGACAAATTAAAGAAAAAAAAACCGTTGCAAGAAAAATTTCGGACGTTTTGATATTTAAGAGGAGAGGCACTGTTTTCTTACTCAGGAGGAAATTGTTCGAGACTGTATCTATACCTAATCTTGTTAATGAAGTCCGGAAGGAGTAACGCATCCCCATTTCATTTTCTAGTGTATATATAACGACGCATGAACAAAAGAGTATAATTGGGTAAATCTATTTAATACAGTTATGTCTAGTTGCCAATTAAGAAACGTTTGCCAGACAAACTAGTTTTTTTAATGGAAAGAAATAACTGAATTATAAACACAGGAAAGTCAAGAGGTAGAAATGGCAATTATACAAAAGTATGAAGGCTAGAAAAATCTGCCATTTTTCCAGTAATGCACTGTATCAGCCTATGGCAAAAAGAAGTGAATGAAACTAGAAACAAGTGCAAGGCCTTTTCAGCTACTAGACATTTATTTTTTTCGGCTTTCTTGTACAGACTGGCTGTGAGAGTACTGTCATCTGGAAGAGCAGGAGCTGGGAAGAGCTTGGTAGTTCGTCGACTCAGCGAGAGCTTACCTGGACTTAAGAACAATGATGCAGTGATGGACTTCCTAAGAGACATGGAGACGGATGTGCCACTTTGTATCAGTGTACCAATTTATGGACCTTCTGTACATCAATGTGCCATTGCAGAATCCTTGTTACCCCACACTATCGTTCCTGATTTGCCTCTTTCCCGAATTTTCCATCTTGATGTACATCCATCGGTAAGACAGTATTTTCATTTATTCCAAATTCTGTTATTGTTATCCTTGCTTTCAAGGATTTGAATACTTCCAATTTGCATGTGCCTGGATGTGTTATTGTTACTGTTATTTGCTCAGAGATTGACCGAGTCTGATGATATCGATTGATAGGTAACAAGTGGCCTTGACACACTACTGTTCAATCTTTTGGTCCTTGGTGTCTTGAAGAGTAGTAGTGGCCAAGTCTGGAGGCGTAGATCCTCTGATCTGTATGTGATTGAAGTAACTTCAGGAACAGCCCAAAATGCAAATGAAACTGTTGAAAGAAGGCTACAGATCTCCAAGGTATGTGTCGCCTCGAATTTGGTGAACAACACATTGTACTCAACTAGACCTTGAGGGATAGTAAACGTGCTTTTGCTTTGCTTGACAGCCTGTTAGCTCCAAGAAAGTCGTAGCAGAACCCTTTTACAGGCTACTCCCTACTATTCACTGTGGAACACCAATGCAAACATTGTTTCAACTGAGGACGAATCCATTGGGTAAGAAAATATTCGCTCAGCAGTTTTAAAAATATCGTAATGAATTAATGCACATTCTCACTTATCCAATTAACAACAGAGTATCAGGGGACAAAACAGTGTAGCAGTGCTTTTCCATTTGTACAACGATACCAACTGCCTAGGCCTGGATAATGCAAGGCATGTTTCACTGTTTTATTTATTGGCTTCTCTGTATCTGGATTTTTATTCAGCTGGCAACAGTCTCAACCCACTGTTTGACAATGGTGAATTCCAAAGCTCCCACGTTCAGCGTGCATTTCAGTACCTTAAGTTATGGGAATCGGCTGGTGATAGTCTGGATCATTTCTGGTTCATACCAGGTCAAGTGATGGGTGACCATGCAGAGTGTATAGAGACACTCACCAGGTGAAATTTCTGTGATTGATGTTTCTGTGTGAATACTGATTAGAAATCATAACTTGCATTTTATACCTGCAAAAATTCATTGTTATGCTATTCAGTGGTTCTGGCACCCCCCCCCCCCCCCCCCCCAGCACCACCATCACCACGACTGTGACGTGGGAAATGCAGTAGCAGGAAAATTACAAATTCCAGCCAATTTTTATGTCATTTTTAGGTCACACCTGTAAAACAAATTCTGTCATTCATTTGTTCATTCATGGGAATTTTAAAAAAAAGAACTATGTAAATACGTTAAATTTGTTAAGATGATTCATTTTATGGGTAACAGAGTCGACTTGATTAAAAACATGACTCGATTGGATCAACTGTAAGTTGTTGGCAACAATGACTCAACTGCTTTGCCAAAAAGGCCATTTTCTTGGTGTAAACAATCATAAAATTTGTCTACATGTATGCAACCAGAAGGTATTTTGGTTGCATTAGAACAGTCTTAACTTAAGTCTTGCTGCTGTAAACTTAAAAGAAGTGAAACTAATAATTTCTATCTATGTTTTCGGTATGTGTCCAAAACCAAAACAATATGACCCCTCAAAGGAGTAGTGCAAGTTTAAAGACAGTTGCTTGCTACATATTTTGAACGTCTTTTTATAATTATGTTTTCGGTACACTAAAACCCCCTCTAGCCCTATCCCCCACATGGGTGAAAGGAACTAGGCTAAGCCCACTGACACCCCCATGATGGCCAACTGACGCAGTGTGGTGATCCATCTATCAAAAATGATAGTCTTTCCCTTGTGCTCTGTAGCATTTTTGTGTCAGTTCCCCCTTTCTTCCACTATGAATGTCTTTGCTCGTGTATTTATTTCACATAGGAGAGCCCACTTTCAAAAGTTTATGCTGGTTTTTTTTTCCAGGTCAATTTTTTAACCGTTTCCTTAAAAAGAAACAAACTAGCCAGTGAATTTATGGTTTGTTTCCCCACAGAAATTGTGGCATTGAAGATCCTTCATGGGCTGAGTTACGACACTTTGTAAACTTTCTCAACTCTCAGCTCCAAGCCTGCGAGGAAAGTTCATTCTGTAACATGGAATTAGTAGGCGACACTCTTGAGGGTTTTAGAAGCTTTGTGGTTTGGTTTATGATCCTGATGTCACGGGTAAGGGTCTTTATTAGTGCAATCTCAGGCAGCCATACCGTTTGCCATCAGGAATTGGTTGGTCAGTTTGTCCATGTGCTGACTGGTCAGGCAAACAGTCTATTCGTTCCTACTTCCCTTTCTCTTGTTGTATGTATGCATACACTCATCCACCCAGCCCTCCGTCAATTCATGTCAACTACTTTATATATTAGTGAAAACAACACACCGTCAAATCCAACCCTAGGACTTAAGGTGGGTCAAACATTGTTTTATGCATGCGAGGCACTGCAGACACGTGAAGGATGGGACAAAAGCCTTGGTGCTAATGCAGGACGCCTTTTATGTTTATGTGGGTTACGAAGAACAGTGTAAAGATGCAAACATTTCTGAGTCTGTTGCAGGTAGATGATGGAAATATGTTACCCATTAACTTTTCTGCAGCAAATAGACAAAACTCAACCTTGTAAAAGCCTGGTTTTATCATGTTGCCATGGCAGTGGAGTCACGGGCTATTGTGTGCTTGTCTACCTGGACTTGTTGTAGGTTATTACATGTAAATGCTGAAAGTGTTGTTTACTACTTACTTTGAAGGACTTTGCCACACCATCTCTTAATTCCTGTGAAAAGGCCACAGGCACTTGTGACGATGATGGTCATGCTAGCAGTGATGGTGAAGGAGCTACAGCAGCTGAGGTTATGCAATTAAGTCTCAGGAGGCACTGGGAGACCAGGTACGATACTGTTCTTCAGACTAAAATTATAGTGGTGTGTGCCCTTCCATTGCCACTGGACAAATCTGTGATTAATTATTGACATCTTTCTGAAAACTGTGGATGGGTTCTGTTTTCCGTGACCATTTGGATTTAAACGTGCGAGGGTAAAGTTGATGTGGAAAACGTCAATTTTTTCCTGGCACATTTTGCTGTGTCAATTCTGTCCTTCAAATTTCTTAGATTTTTATTGGTGTATATTCAAAAGGTTATCAAAGATATGTCAAATAGAGAGCTCGTGAAATCCTGAACGACAGGACTTCTGTACCACATGTTGGGTCACTGAGGTGAAGAAGTTTCTTCCATCATCCACTATGCTATCCACTGCTAGGCTTTTGGGTACATTAGTTTTAAGATAAGCAAATGCGCACCGAATGTAGATAGGCCATTTTCATTAACGTGGCGATGTTATGATAAATAACATATAACCACGTGGTGATTATATGGTGTGTACCATTGTAAGGGAGGCACCACAGCCTAATGGTTGGTGTCCTGGACTCCGGATCGAACGGTCCGGGTTTGAGCCCTGGCTGGGACACTGTGTTGTGTTCTTGGGCAAAACACTTTACTCTCATAGTGCTTCTCTCCACCCAGGTGTCTAAATGGGTACCGGCAAATTTACTGCTGGTGGTAACCCTGCAATGGACTAGCATCCCATCCAGGGGGAAGTAGAAATGCTCCTAGTCTCTTCATGCTACGGAAACCGGGATAAGCTCCGGCCTGATGGGCCACTAGGCTCGTATACAGACCTTACCTTACCTTACCTTACGGTTACCTTACCTTACCTTCATTGTAAAGAGACGTAATTAATTTCATAAGGTGCACGTCACAATCAAGGATGATGTACAAAAAATGATGACAAATTTGACCTGCAGGAAGTATGTTCTTGTCCCAGTAGTCCCACACTCGTGGGAAATAAACATTTCATTTTTATCAGGGAGAATGTTACACCAAAATCGACAGTTATTTATCAATGATTCATTCATTCTAAGATATTTCTCATGAACCAATTGTCTTTTTCCACAGTTCACATCCTTACATATTCTTCAACCAGGATCGCATCACCATGACATTTGTTGGTTTCCATATTGACCAAAATGGCAATTTGATTGACCCAGACCTTCATGTTATCATTCAGCCCAGTTTGATGTCAAGGCACTTGCGTACTGGTCTTTTTGTTCAAAAGGTTGACATGGAAACTAACTACGAATCTTGGAGCAAGTACGTATGACATTGATTTAGTGATATGTTATATTGCGTCTTGTTTTGAGGTAGAGCACAAAACAATTCTTATTTTTTTGCATTGGCTCAGAAATGTTCACGAGTTTTCAAAGGACTTGTTCTTTACAGTGGTTCTGCTGATTATGCAATTCTAGGCAATTTCAGCAGTGACAAACTGTTCATTGAATTAACTGAAATGCCACAACGGCGTAAAGCTGTAGATGAACACGCCAGAAATAAAAAAAACCATGGATGGACAAAATTGAAGAAGATAAAACGGATTGCATTTGTAAACTTGAAAAACCTGGGCCCAACGTTTTTCAAGCTTATCTCAGTTTGTGTGAAAATATAATTTATAATGCAAAGAAATCCTGCTTGTTCGTTATGTAGTCCTGCTTTTGCTAATAAATGACTGCTGCTCTGCCAATTTGAAGTTTTCCCTAGTAACATATAGCGTGACCAAGTGTTGGGAATGTCTCTAATTGGTGCACATATACAGTTTTTTCGTTTTGATATTGTCTAATCTGAAAAAAGCCAATGTTTAAGAGTCTTTATGTGGCGAGCTTGATGCAAGAAATGGAAATGCATTCAATTTTGTTGACCTTCCGGTGTTCGATGATTGCAGGGGTGAGAAAATTCAGAAGCTTTGTGGAGTAATGGGTGTTGAGTGGCCGTATGATCCAGATGACTCTTATGAACTTACCACAGACAACTTGAAGAAAATTTTAGCTATCCACATGCGCTTTAGGTAAGATGATCTGTTTGTGTAGATTGTACAGTTAGTTCACAGTCTAGAATTCTTGAAAAAGAATGCACATCTGCAATCTAGTATTCTAGACCTGGTAAATGTTTCCAAATGAAGATAAAATCTGAAAAATGAAAATTCGGGAGTTTTTTTCGAAGCTGCAACAAGTCCTTGATTGCTGAGTGAAATCTTTGTGAGTTAGTTGAATGTCCTATTCTGTCCTCAGCATATCGAGAACTCTCTCCACCCTCCTCCCTGCATTCACAGTGCACTATGATTACATTTCTGCATTTTTCGAGCGAAAGGACTCAATTTTTTTTATATATTTATTTTAGTAAGTATTAGTGAGGAACATACCGCAACAGACCTTGTCAACTTGTTTTATATTCTTCGACCAATTTCGTCCAACCAACAGAGAGTTCATTAGCGGGTTTGAACACAACTTAAAGGAAATTATTTTATACCTAATCTAAGCAGTACAAACCACGTTCACACTGGGGTATTGGAAAAACACGTACAAAACATAATGTTCAAACTTCTGATGAAGTCTGTCGGAGAAAATAAAGCAAGTTGACAAGATGTGCTGCTCACTAGAACTTATTAAAAAAAGATGAGAGAAAAGAAATTGTATTGAGTTGATGATATGATCTGAGGTAGAATGGGAAAAAAAGAAAGTTGTCTGATAGAGCCAGTTTAGAAAGCACTAAAGGTGGTGACCATTATTGTGTTTATTGTTAGATGTGGCATCCCTGTGGTCATAATGGGCGAGACTGGCTGTGGCAAAACGTGCCTTATTCGGTACATGTGTGGCTTACAGTCTGGGCCTGGTGGACCGAAGAACATGCTACTAATGAAGGTACAAATTTAACGGAAATGTGTCAATCATTGATACTCACTGATTTGAATTTATGCATCGATAGATGGGCTCACTTAACCATACGTTTCTTTCTTTAAATTTCCTGGAACTAATCACTTTTCTGGTAACGAAAGATCATTGAACTTGTTTTTATAATGAGCAAGAGATTCGGTCTCTACTATGAGCAGTTCGTCTAGTACGTATAAAAAACAACACAGAAGTAACTGGTTTCCCTACTGCCGCAGCTATCAGCAGTAAATATGCTGATTGGAACTAGTTTTAAAATGCCCTTTGTGCTTTGAAAAACATAAAAAACAGTTTTGTTTCTTGATCACATTGAAATATCGTCGCTCTGATTGTGTACAACGCAATGTATAAGTTTCAATGTGATAAAACTCAGGAAGGGAAATTAGAAGCAGTTAAACTATATAGCTTTAAAAAGATATTATTCTCGACAAGCTATGTACAGAAAGCACAGACTCAGTGGACTGTAAATCATGGTCAACAGGTTCACGGAGGGACAACCTACAAGGACATTGAGAAGAAAGTGGAGCAGGCTGAGGAAATGGCTATGGTGAATGAAGCACTTAACATTGACACAGTGTTGTTCTTTGACGAGGCTAACACAACTGATGCTTTGGGAATGATCAAGGAGGTCATGGTGGATCGCAGAGTGAATGGAAGAAAGATAGGAGTGGGGCTCAAGAGATTACAGTTCATTGCAGCATGTAACCCTTACAGAAAGTAAGTGCAAGACTCGTGTCAAGACATCAGTATAAAACAGTGATTGTTGGAGAATCAAAGCAACGATTTATGTCTTGTTTTATAGACATACAGAAGAAATGATTCATAAGCTTGAGTCCGCCGGCCTGGGATACCATGTGGAAACCCAACAGACACATGATCGCCTTGGTAAGTCATAAACGAGATTTTAGCTCCTATTGACAGAAAGAGTGAATGAGTGAGAATAGTCTTTTAATACGAAAAAGCAAGGGATCCATTCATCTGAAGATTTGCAATGCATTGATCTTATTTTGTGTACCTTTTAAGCGTGATCGTGGTTTTTGTCCCTTTAGGTCACATTCCTCTTCGACACCTGGTTTACAGAGTGCATGCACTGCCAGCAAGCATGCGTCCATTGGTGTGGGACTTTGGCCAGCTTAAGCCTGAAATTGAGGAGCTGTACACACGTCAGATTGTCAGCAGATTTGTAAGTCCTGATGATTTTACCGTGTTGAAATAAAGTTACATCAAGTTGACGTTATCTGTCATTTTTTTCTGGGAGACGTATCGAAGTTTCGAGAGATGTTTTACTAAATGAAAGTATTTTGTAATTAAAACACGAGTCTGTTTTTCACTCACTACACTTACAGTGTGTTCACATTCAAGTGTAAAAGAAGCAATCCGGTTATAACACAAGCGTAGGGCCGTAGCTAGTAACAGGTGAACCAAGGCAATTGCCGCAGTCAAAATCTTGAAATATATTCTTTGTCATGTTCCTGTGAGAATTTAATATGAAAGAAGTGTTTTTTTTTTCTGATATGACCACAAAAATGGCATTTTCGAGCTTCCAGACGTCGAAATTTGACCCCCTAGCTTCGGCGCTTCACAATTGCCTCGTTATCAGAAAAGTCTGGCTACGGGCCTGAAGCTTAGTGCCTAATCTTTTAGGGTCTTTAAACTAAGAAAGTTTGAACACCGAGTTTAACTTTACATCATGGTAAAATTGTTCAGAACAACACAAAAACTTAACAAGTTGTTTACTCTGGGTGCGGTGTGCCTTGATTTATTTTGGAGTGTCTTGAAACATTCTTTCGTTGGTAGCTTATAATTCTGGAAAATTAACGTTTTGGGTTGATTGGTAAAAAAATACATTTAAATACTATTTAAACTATTTTCTTTTTCTCAACAAGGTTTTGCAGGAAAAGAAAATTCCAGGAGAAGTGCCACTGGTCAAAGCTCTGACAGCTGTGCTTACAGCTTCTCAGCGATACATGAGGGACCAAACGGTAGGTCTAGGTGATTTTCATGCGCAAAACGGTCTGAAACAGTCACATGTAAAGTACAATGACAAAAAGGAAATAAAAGTAATTTGAAATTGGCTCTTTTTTATAGCAATAACAAACCTTCCCCAATAGAACGCAAACAGAACAAGTATCCCAAAGTATAGTCCCCCTTTTGTTGATTACTTAAGGCAACGCCATCGAACATAGAGAAGGTCTCAAGCAGGAGTAAACGTCCTTTATGCTGTACGCACTGTTTAACAAAAACTCAAACGACTAACTGTTGCATGGGTAATAAGCCCCAAAACTATAAAATCAGGTTGGAAGATATTTACAACAGCTATGTTGATGCACCTCTAAGTACTTTGGACTAGGTAGATTGCATTAAATCCATAAATTTGAAGCAAAACACATTATATCTCTAAGGCCTAGACTTGCACTCGACAGTCAACATCTCTGGCCAGTGTAATTACAGAATGGAAACTTTTAGATTTGTTGAAACGTTGTTTTAGAAAAGACCAACGACGAATTAAGTAATTTGTGGATTTTGGTGCTTAATTGCGTAACTATAAATGATTTACCTGCTATGAATAAAGAAATCTATGTAATATATAAAAGTTTCATTTTCATAAAGGTGATTTTTCTTTGATCCGAATGAAAGTTAATTGCACTGTGGTTATGACGTTTTGACAAAATCAACTAAAGTTAATGTGTTGAACTAAATTACACAGGATGAGTGTAGCTTTGTCAGCCTTCGAGATGTGGAACGTGCAATGAATGTGATGGTTTGGTTTTACAATCATTGCGAGGCTCTCAATCCTCTTATGGATGAAAAGTGTGATGATCAGGATGAGGAAAGCGATGATGATGATGACGATGGTGATAGTGACGATGAAGAAGATACTGGAGAGGAGAATGAATTGGAGCGGGTAATTCAGTTCTTGACTTGAGTTGAAATGTTCTCACGTTTTATTTATATTTTTTTTATTACAAGTGCACTTTGAAAAAATTGTATTTCGTAACAGGTTTTTGAAAGGGTTAGAAAAGGACAATAAACAGGCTTTGAATTGCGTAATTACTGTTTATCTTTATCGTATAGCCTCTTGATGATGTCACCCGAGCCCTTGTGCTTTCCCTTGGGGTATGTTACCAAGCGCGCCTTCAAGACAGAGAACCATATCGTCGTGCTGTGGCTCGAAGCTTTTCCAACCCATGCCCGTTACCTGGTGGACATAAACGTATTTTGCAGGAAATTACAAGGTAACGTTGAGAAGACACGTGAGATCATGTTTACACCATGACGTAAATATCCACACACCATAAATCGCAAAACGTAGATCAACAGCAGTTACAAATTATCTGTTGCAGTTCACATCATCTGTCAGGTTGGGTGGCTCATTACATAGGTCCTATTTTGACAGATTGGTACTGTCCACAGTTTAAAAGTTAATAACGTGATTATTGAATTATTGTATAATGGATACCCAATCACTGGTGAACTTAGTTCATATCTACAATTTGGGACATCTGTCAATGGCAGGTTTAACTTCCACCGATGTACAAACCTATATACCCTTTTTTGTGGTCTTCACAACATGCGACAGTCATTTACCGTATTCTTTAACTTTCTCGCAAGGTGTCAGAAAGCAGTGCTAAAACAGCTGGAGTTAGGTGATAACATTGCTCGAAACACAGCTCTGAGCGAGAACGTGTTCATGATGGTGGTGTGTATTGAGCTCAGGATCCCATTGTTTGTTGTTGGTAAACCGGGCAGCTCCAAATCACTGGCCAAGACTGTTGTAGCTGACAACATGGAAGGGGATGCCTCAAGATCTGATCTTTTCAAGACGTTTAAGCAGGTAACGAGTAGTTAAGTGAAGTCATAGGATTTCTTTTTGGTATAGATTATTTGAGAACAGGTGAACACATTCACCTCTCTATATATCTTATATCTTGCAAAATGCCAATTTGTCCTATCTAAGGCAATGACACGTTGCAAAAAATCAAGCGTGCTGTGGACTATACATTTTTTAACATAGCTAGCAGAGCCGCGCAATCACATTCAGTATACGTAAGCGTGCTCAAAATCCCGATAGTGCACGCTGATGACGTAATCTACGAGTGAAAATCTCACTGAGTAAAGCTCACACGGACGCTGTGTTTTGCGAAAGCGATCGATGACATCTTATCTTCGGAATGTGGAAAGTGAATCCTTTCAATATTTTTTCAAGGATACGAGCTACAAGGTAAGCTGTTTCTTATTACGAGACGGAGAGCGAAAGAGAAAATAAATTCGATTTAGCCATCAAGAAGCTAGAGTTGCCCTCGGCTATCGCCTCGGGCAACTCTTACGCTTCTTTCGTGCTATCCAAACTTCCCGCGTGCTCCATAACTCGATAGTGCACGCTAAAGCATGAACCAATTGTTAATTAAACTCACTAGAAAGTAAAATGTACCAAGATGTTGACTTACACGTACTATTGTCAAAAAAGAAAAAAATAATTGCCAGTGTTTCAACAGAACAGCAGAAACAGAACCAATGTTATCAGTGGTAGTTATACACTGTACACTGAAAGTACAGGTCGTTTGTTAACTGTTTAGACCTTTGCAGTTGATTGATGACTAGGTGTTTTAACTAGCAAGGCTCCTTGTAAGAAAAGCAGTATTCACAGGTGGTCAAAATTGTCTGTTGTTTTTTACGGGAAATGAAACACCTGAGTTAACACCATGGGTGCATTGTGCCTAGACGTGTTTAAGTGTTTCCAACAGTCATTAGTTCCTTATACCCACTTATCTACTCTGTCAGATGGCTTAGTAATTATACGTTGGAATTGATTCTACCTTCCAGGTTCATATGGTGTCTTACCAATGCAGTCCTCTTTCAACTGCGGAAGGGATCATGGCAACCTTTCGCCAGTGCAGCAAGCTACAAAAAGGCAAAAACCCAGACAAGTATGTGTCAGTTGTGGTCCTAGATGAAGTTGGCCTGGCTGAAGACTCACCTCTGATGCCCCTGAAAACTCTTCATCCACTGCTTGAGGATGGCGTGAACTCCACTGACGACATCATAAAAGTGGAAGAGCAATTTCCAGAACGAGTGGCCTTTATTGGAATATCTAACTGGGCTCTGGACCCAGCCAAAATGAACCGTGGCATTATGCTTTCACGTGGTCTGCCAGACGCAGAAGAGCTAGTTGAAAGTGCAATGTAAGGTTTATCTAAGGTTGGAGGGTTGGAGGAACCCATTTCCAATTTTGTTTGAATTGCAGGTCAATTTATCCAAGCGGATTTGAATATGGTCATGAAAAGAATTTGAAGAGTAGTAAAAAGGCGCTTGTATTGGCATGCTCTGTTCCTTTATTGTGTTGGGAACATTAATCACAACTAACTTTAGTTATTTCTTCTTTAGGGGTATATGTTCAACTGATAAACGCATACAAAGCTTTGTAGCTCCACTTATGAATCCACTGGCACTGGGTTACAAAGAGCTTTATGACACTCAGAGACAGTCTGAAACTTTGCAGGAGTCCAAAAAGGACGAATTCTTTGGGCTTCGCGATTTTTACAGGTAAGAGTGTATTTAAAGATGCCAATGAAATGTGTGATGCATCAAGCCGTGGTCGTTTTCGTGGATTCCCAATTGTATTACGATAATGCTCTTTTACATTCTCTGTCTTTAATTATAACTCTTGACGTTATGATATTCGACCCTCATAAATCTACCTATCATTGTTGTGTCCTAGTAGACAACACAAAGGATTTATTTCTATGGTGTTTTGTGAATGTATTGTTTTCGTTACTTAAAGCCTGGTAAAGATGGTCTATAAATTGGCCGAAGAGCGTGGACGTGAGCCCCGTTGGCCACAAATAGAACATGCTATCAGAAGGAATTTTGGGGGATTGGATGAGATTGACCCAGTCGAAGTTTTCAAGAGACATTTTGAGCAACAGTTCTCATTGGGTAGACGTGACATGGTATGACTGTTTAAATTCTTGTTTGAATTCTCGTGATATCAGCTAACGTTATTGTCTTGACTGCCTTCGTTTTTTTTGTTACATTAAGAGACTTAATGGGAGCGGGGATGGCGCAGTGGTGAGAGCTTGTGGGAGCGGGGATGGCGCAGTGCTGAGAGCACTCGCCTCCCACCAATTGTCCCGGGTTCAATTCCCGGACCCAGCGTCATATGTGGGTTGAGTTTGTTGTTGGTTCTCGTCCTTGCTCCGAGGGTTTTTCTCCAGGTTCTCCGGTTTTCCTCCCTCCGCAAAAATCAACACTGCTAAATTCCAATTCGATCGGGAACAGTCCTACGTCTTATACATGAGCCTCTGGCTCGGACATTGAGGGTAACTTCGTCCCACGTATGGACATTAAAATTGTATTTACATTTTTTTTGTAGCATTGCGTTAAATATATATACTGTACTTTTCTCAGCGATGTCATTACTCCTGATGTCAAGTTTGTTAAGTAGCTATGGTCATGTTTTGCATTTGTTATTCTCCCATTTGTGGTGGAAGCACAATATATCATGAAAGTAAGGAAGAGTTGTGTTTGTGCGACGTGTATCTCCTTAATGCTATTCGGTGTTTTTGTTCATGTGGGAGTAGGAAACTTTATGGATATTTTTCTCTTTTGTAGATGAGACAAAATGAAGATGTCTTCTCTGCAGTGAACTTGATAAAAGCCAGCCTTGAACGTGAAATCTCAAAAGGGTAACAGAGTTTCCGCAAGTGATTAACTCTTTTTATGTTTATGGAAGTTTCAGGGGTGTTATCTTTTCTTTTAAACAGAGAAAGTCGATACCTGTTGGTGTTGACAGAGAATTATGCAGCGCTGCCGATTGTTCATGAAGAATTGCTTAAGAAAAGAGACGATCCCGTCATAATTTTTGGAAGCAGCTTCCCTAAAGATCAGGAGTACACACAGGTACCAAAATTGCTTCTTAATAGCTCTTTACATAGTTAACACAACGTGAGTCACACAGAAGGATCACAGAACAGAATGAACAAGACCAGCAGCACTGAGTCCTCCTGCTGAGGTAAATTGCCAACCTACAATTACGTTACCCTATCTTCTCCCTTCATTTTGTGAAAGGAACATTGATCAGTTAGTTTTAACTTGCTTCTATGTCCTCTCAAGTGCTTTGTATTCAAAGTAAAGAACAAATTCCAAGTCGAACTGAAATCCATGACGCTTCAAGTTCCTGTCCTCTCGATACTCCACTGTAGTTTTGCAAACGGAAGTAATCTGTGATGGCTTCATCTTCATCTTTCAGGTCTGCCGGAACATCAATCGAATAAAAGTGTGCATGGAAACAGGAAGAACAGTAATACTCTTGAATTTAGAGAGCCTCTACGAGAGTCTTTATGATGCTCTTAATCAGGTATGGATTGACTTGATGCTTGTCTATTTTTACTTAAAATTTGTCATGGCATTCATTGAGTCAGCTCGTTTTTCGCATAGTTTGGTAACCTGTGTGCTCCTTGGTAGAGCAAAATTATCAAAACTATACTTCCAGTAACATTTGTTCTAAGCAATCTTTTCAGTATCATTGTATTCCAGGTCTAAACAGGTTTTTTTTTTATCTCAAACTCGCTATCCACCGTCATATGTTTCGTTGTTGGTGTCTCCCCGGTGATCTTGTTTTTTTACTAATCCTTAACTTCCTCAATTCCTATCCACTTTATATTCCCTTCCATTGACATGAGATTTTTCTTAATCTTTTTGAAACACTTAGTACTATGTATACTTTGGAGGACAGAAGTTTGTGGATCTTGGACTGGGAAGCCACCGTGTCAAATGTCGTGTTCATGATGATTTCAGGTAGGGCATGCCTGCCTCAGTTACAGATCTCGCCTTGAATGAACACCCGCTGGAATTTATTTGGGCGTAAAATGATAGAGACATGTGATCCATTTTTTTCCCAAATACTAGACTGTGCATTTTCAGAAACTGGTTTTCTCCTAGTCATAGAGTCTTTCCTCTTTCCTCTGTAGAAACCGGCCGTTCAAAATACAGGGCCCTAAACTATTCAGTGATTGGGCTACATGTAGTTAATGCATTATAATGACTGCTGTAAAGTATAAAATTAAGACCCTTTAACTTTTATGCTTGTGTTTGGGTTGAAATGTGACTCATAGTATTTCGTAAGTAAGTCCATAATGGGAATAAAAGATAACTGGTCTTTTCATGACCAACTATCCTAACAGGTTGATCGTGATTGCCGAAAGAGATGTTGTTTACAGTAAGTTTCCAATTCCTCTCATCAATCGCTTGGAGAAACATTACCTGGTGACTTCTGCAAGCCTCAGTTCTGCACAAAGAGCTGTGGTGGATCGCCTTCATGATTGGGTGAGAAGATTTTCTCATGTCAGCATTCCTCGCCACCAGCAAATGAGGTACGAACTGCAGCTGGTCAGGATAATGCTACCCTGTACTGGTATAAGCAGAATGTGATTCAGAAAACGTCAATTTTTCCAAGTAGGATCAGAGATTTAAGAGCTACTATCTATGATTACCTGATCCTTGTCAAACTTGGAAGTGGAAAGTTAATTTAGACACTACTTGTCAACATTTTCATTTTTCCATTGTTAGTTTTGGTTTAAAAAAAACACATAATTTATGTTACATCTACATAGATCCTGTTTTCTTTGTTGCAGAAAATATTTACCAGGTGATGCATTTGTTGGTTACCATGGTGATACTGCAGCATCTGTGGTGCTGCAAATATGCAGCAACATGGACCAGAACGAACAACAAAGTGACGACCATTCCTGGGAAGAGGAGGTGTGATAAATAGATATGTTAATCATACTCTTTTGATAACGTTTCTGTTATCACACTAATCAATAACTGTACAACCCTCCAAGATAAACGCATCGTTTTACATTAACAGGTTTTAAAGGAATCACAAGAACTTCTGTTACAGTGTGCTACACCAGATGCAGTTGCACGGCTGCCATGTACCCAGCTTGCTCAGCAAGCAGACGAGCTGTGGGCGACTTACTTCACAGTGCAGGAGCATTCAAGTTTGACAGCCTTCCTTAGAAATGTTCTGACAACAGAGGAAAGACGATCAGACAAAGGAACTTTAATTCAGGTGGGATAACAGACCAGACTATTTACGGTGTGTCACATCAGTTGTTCGCGACCGAGCATGTTTCTTTTTATGCACTCCTTTCTTGTCTCACTGAATTTCATGTACATTCAAACAATGAAAACAGTCCATCTGGGATTATGTTGTAATCAGCGTTTTGCTTTATCTTTTTATCTTTATTGTAGAATTTTACATGCTGTAGGATCGCAAATGGTTCGAGACTTTAGGTGCAAACAAAGAAAAAGTGGAACTTTTTCGTATTTGACTTGATAAATTTGTTTCTGATGCGGCTACAGCCCTTTCATCTCCCATTTATCATATCATTAGTAAAGAAAATGTGGCCATGTTTCTATTTGTAGGTGACAACTCACTCCAGGTTGCTATCTTCAAATGATTTACAAGACATCTCAGCTACCACCTCTCTGCCATTGTCAAATGTAACATGTCTGAGTCTACAGCAGTTCCACACAGAGCAGCAGTTCTGCTCATCTGTAAGGTACAGACTTGTATGCCAGCTGTTGACTAAATTTAAGGCTATTTCAGTAATTGATCATGTGACCTATTTTATCGAACAGTTTATTGTGTGATATCAAATAAAATTTTCTCCCCCGTCCCCGAAAATGAGCCCCGAAAGGTTCAGACGAAAAGATCATCTGATAATAAGACCTTTCGAATAAAAAGCATATGGCTTTTATGTAGAACAAATCGTTAAAAAGCAACAATTTTTTATTCAGTTATTGCCATACGGAGCTTCTTTTGCACCCAGCATTACCCCTTTCAACCTTCCGAGAAAAGTCCCTCTTCCTCTCCCCCAAAAAAAGCCAGCGAAAAAAATACAGCCCAGCAGTGTTCCTCTAATACGACAGTTGCCTTAACAGGGACTTCTTTGCCAAACTTGGTGGAAGAGAGGGATTGCTCATTGTCCAGTGTGATGCCGGAGATCTGAATTGCAACTTGATCCCTTGCGCTCGACACCTGCTAGTGGAACTGAGAGCAAGAGCAGAACAAGACTTTCTAGAAAGTGTTGGACACAATCCCTCGTCATTTGTCCATTTAGTTCTGATTGTTCAACTCCCTCGTCTTGTTGGAGGCTGTCCAACGTTTACTGGTTTTCAAGGAGGGCAATGGGTATCTGTTCACATAGACGAACTTCGCCCACCAACAGGTCAAATCCCAGCCATTCAGTTCATGGTGGACCGATCAGTCAGCGACCTATTTGACGTGGCACCAAGTACCACACAGGATGATGATATGGAAGTTGAAGAGGAACAGGAAGCAGGGGCTGACATTGACATGGAGGCCACAGCTGATATTTTCTCCAGAGATGCCAATCTAGACAAGGTAGACATTGTCAGCCTATTGAGGAGTTGTGTTCAAGCAGCTGTTGCAAGAATAGATGATGAGTCCTGTCGTCCATCACGCTCAACACGCCGGATTGAACTGATTTTGAATCTTCTTCCAGATTTCAGATCCAAAGAAACAGGTAAAGAGTATAACGTGGAATTTCTTGTCTTACTTGCTAAATTAGGTTAATTTGTTAGTTGCTTGGAAAATACTTCTGCAGTCCTAGTTTATGATACCAGTTATAGGGTAGATTGCATTGATTTACAGATTTGTCATTTGCAACCATCTTGGCCCGACGGATCCATAAACTTCTTCAAGAAAAAGACGAGCGGGCTGGAAGCAAGGCGAGTGATTGGCTACGCTCGGAAGCTCTGAGTGGTACAGGAATCCAAGAGAATGGGACATTCAGGAAAGCACTATGGCAAAGAGTCTATTCATCGGTGATTCCAATTCTTTCTGAGGTCGTCGCCTTTGTGGACCGTGATTCTAACCTGGAACTGGTGACAGATGAAGGTAGCTGGTTGTCACATCTATGGATACAACTTTTCCAAAGCCACAGCATGGTCGAGCTTCATTACGATGGCTTTTTGTCACTTGAAAGCGGCATCATACGAGAACGTGTGCCAGTGATTACCTCTGGACGTGAAAGGCAGGTGTTTGATTTGCAGTTTCCCTTTTCGTGGTTAATTAAGGAAAAGATTGATGGCATGTGGAGAGAGGCATGCAGCATTGCAGGTAAACATCTTCTTTTTTTCTGCTCATCGTCTCTTTTATACATTTCATTACGGTAGTAAACGGAAAATGACTTAAACAGACAACAAGTCTTCAGCGACTTCTGTGGATTTACTATTGAAGTCTAATAAGCATTGTAAAATCTGAAAAATGCAATAGAAATTGCATGTAGAATGTAGGTTGTATGGGTTCAACTGTTTAAATTTGTTGTTTTCGTTGTCGTTTCGCTGATTTTGACATCATTGACTTAAGCTGGTGCAGAGACTCTACATTAAGAATTTGATGAACAAAACATTCGCAGAGTTTATATCAGAAAATAAGTTACCTCTGAGAAGGAATATAGCGTGACCCTGGTTGACTTCAGTTTTCTTCTTCAAGCTCTCTTCCGTTCAGTATGATCGTAGCTTCAAATTCCTTAATTTATTACTAGTTGTTATGTAAACATGCTTTACTATTTTCCTTCACCTCTTTAAACATCCCAATACGTCTGCAACCATTTCTCATCAGCAAGAACAAATACCCCAGTTCAACGTTGTTTACAAGACCTCGCTAGTGCTTCCGAAGTGGGACGGTTGCTTGAGGAAACTGAATATGAAGGTTATGAAGAATCTGCAGTGCTGCGTTACCTTCACGACTTTGTTCACATGGTCCACAAACCTGTGGTTTCTGAAGAGGAAAAGGTAGGACATATCAGACGTAGTCGTAACGTTCCTGGTAGTTAAGCCTATGAATAAATATAGTTCCTTCCTGCAAATCTGTTATAATCCCCCAAATCTTTTTATCAGCCATTTACAGTGGAACCTCGATGTAACGAACATCTATATAATAATGAAGTCCTCAGTAAAACGAACGATCTTCTTTGCTCCACTAATGGAAATAAATGGAAAAGAACCCCGGTATAACGGAACTGCTTTTACCAGTCCCTTGGCTCTTAGTAAGCATCTGTATCTTAGGGCTTTCTTTTGGAAAGTAAGTTACGTACATTGCGTGCCAAAAATATAGTGATCCGTGTTGTAATATTTGTATGTTTCTACCACAAGAAGAACATAAGATCTTTTCTCACAAGTGCATATTTTGCGAAGTACAAGTAATACGTAATGACGCAGTTCTGCATAGGGCGCCCACACGCCCATTGCAACAGTTTTTGAAAATGGCGTTTCACTTAACGACAACCTGCTTAACCATCACAATATTGCACTCTGCGCAATATGACCCCTCAGTTTTATTCTTGCATTATTCGTTCTTTAAACAGCTAATTAGTCAGGCCATTGTCACGGCTGCTCGTGAACTGCATGCGGAGTTGGATTCAGCCGAGGAATTTAGTCTCACCATCTCTCTCATCCATGTGGTGTATCATCGGATTGAGAAACGCGTGGCAAACTTTTGCCAGTTGGTGCGGGCTCAACCAGATATTGTAACACGCCTTCTGCAAGTAATTCCGCCTAATGAGTCAGAACTGGTAAGAGTGTTACTGTTTGTGCAAATAATGAATTGAATTAATCATAAACATCAACTGAAAACTATTAGGGATATAATGATATTATTCTTCAAGGGAGTCATACCTAAGAACGCTTCATTGAAAGATAGAAAAAGCAACATATTGTGACATATTATACGATAACCTCTAGGTCCTGGATGCAGTTGCTCTTCAGCTGTGCTTGTGTAATCTCGAACCAAGTTCAGAGGAGTTTACCGACCCACAGACCCGCTTAGTATGGTGCAACAGAGTGCTGAGTATCAGATCCAGTGCTGACAACATGATCAGTAACCTCTCACAGTGTGGTCCTAAAACAGCTCACATTTTGCGTGATTGCAGGTATGTAGAACAGTCAAGAACAGAAAACAAAGAATCGTGTTGACCACAAACAGTATTCGATTTCTCAAAGCAAATTCTGAAACCAAAACGGTACATGAACAAAGTGTTTGATGTATGTTTGACCTTCTTTGTCAGGTCTACTTGGCAGAGAGTGAGTGCTGTAAGACTTTTCATTGAGCACACCTGCCCTGGCACATTGGCATGCCACCCGGCGGATATCAAAAACGCTTTCAAACTGTGGAAGGTGGGTGCTGCGATAACATCAGTGGTCGAGGAAACTTTATTATTTTATTTCATTTTTCTCCCAGGACATTACTGAAAATCACTCCGGTTAGAGTATCCTGGTTTTTAATCATTACCATTATCATTTTTGATGTATTTAAAGAGTATTTACTTTAACAAAACAATAATTCCTAACAGGCCTTGGGCGACGAGACAGACTTCACAAAGCCACACACAATGCGAGTAATTGAGAAGTTTCTTGTGGATTGCAGCGAGGCTGTTGGTAAACGGTATACCAGGTAAGACGACAATGCAAACATGCGCATCTATGGTTATAGTGGTCATGCACTTAACTTTGCAGAAGGAAGTTCAGGGCATCTGATCGTGCTGTCTAGGCTTATTGTTCATTAAGTGCTCTGAAGTACATTATTAATAAATAAGTAGTAATTTCCTTAATTTTCCACTTTCAAGTCATTTTAAAATAAAAACATTTTTAAAATAAAAAGTCGTTTTGTCATGATTACGTTTGGTTTTGAAAAAAAGTGAGTATAAAGGCAAGCCGATGGGAGTTACGCTATTGCTTACATCAGGAGATACATAATAACATTCGTCGAACTCTTTGATTGTCTCTTGGTGGTTCTGTTACTGTCGTCGTCATCGTTTGCTTCTGCCTCGAGAAAGTCAGGATGCTCTTGTTCCATCTTTTCTGACTTTTGCAAGTGAAGCCCTTTTTACTTTAACGGTTCGAAACTTTTTAACCTAGTGAAACTGTAATTTAGATCTGAGTTTTTAGCGTATAGTTTTTTGTTTTAATTTTCCAGGGATATATTTCTTGTATTTGACATCGGGTGTTCTTCCCCCATTGCATTGTAACTTGATAAGAATATTATGTGGCATTTACTATCCTACAGTTATGGTGTAAACACCTGCCCCGTGTGCCTGGAAGGTCTAGCTGGAAAGGACCCTGTTAAAATGCCCTGTGGTCACGTGATCTGCCTTCTTTGCGTTTCTCATTGGATTGAGCGAGAGCGAACATGCCCGTTGTGCAAACAAGATATTCCTGATGAGTTTAAAATATCCTCCACGAAATCTATTAGGTACAATGCTGTGATCTTTATTCAGTAAAGGAATTTAACATATTCTTAATAAAAAATCGATCTTCAAAAAACTAAATTGCCAGAAGTCACAAGCTGACAAAGGCAAGCGAAAAGATCTCCAAAAGAAAGAGTATTCAGTTGTAATTAACAAGTACCATTTTAAGTTAATTGAAGGAACGGCATGTTTTACACCAGCAAGTTGACGAGTAAAATGTGATGCTAAAGTGATAATTTTCAAAGTGCTTGGTCACGAATGACATACCGAAAAGAAGGTAACTTGTTTGTTCAACTGAATTGAAAGCCTTAAACTGGTTTCCAGTGAATTAACAGATATGAATACATTATGGTTAAGGCCACAAAGCTGTGGTGCAAATGTGTCCCATTAGATACTCAGTTTTTGCGTTCTTGATATTATAGTTTCGCTAAGTATTTGGAACCACATTCACTCAGATGTGTTCACCATCTGTTTCTTCTCACTTATAGGAAAGCTGTTCAAGAACATTACGACTTTCGTCGTAGGTGCAATTCATTTTTCATGGAGCTTGTTTCATTGTTCTGTTTTGGTGCCAAGGCTGGTGATGGTGTGATGGATCCTGAGCTGTTTACCATGTTCATGAGTTATGTGATAAAAGCCAGTTCTAAGACTAAGGATTTCTCGCCCTTCCCAGAACATGGCATTGATGCAACTCCTGTGGTGAGATCATTCCTGCTACAACAGCTCTTGAGAACAGGGTTTGTCAAAAACTTTTGTTTTGTTTTGTAATGCAAGACCACATTTATTTTGAAGGATTTAATTATTGTAACTGGTCAGGTTTGTTCCTTACACCTAAAGTCATGCAAAAGTACACAGGTTCGGAAAATCGCTTTTATCTAGTTTGAGAAAATAACAAGCATACCATTGTGTAAAGTCACGTATCTCAAATTTATGGCCAAATTAAGAAAGCATACCCAAAGCAAAAATAGGTTAAAAAATACAAGTTAGGGAAAGGAACAAATTTCGTTCGATAATGGAATTATGGAAAGTCAAGGAAACGTTAGTTGAAACATCGGCGTGAACATTCTGATGGTCACAAACGTAAGTAGTTAGTATTTTTGATTGGCAGAAATATGTTGAAGACAACAGTCTGTTTTCCTTCGTAGACCTCAACTGGTAGAACGAAAAAAATTCATATTGTTTCCTATTTGTATTTTTACTCAGTGACAAGGAAGTAAAAGAGCATTTAGCACAATATTTATCCGAGGCTCGAGGACTAAGACCAGAAATGGATCATCTGTTACAAGTCTGTCAGCTTTTTGTGCACTGTTGGGAGGTGAGCTTTGGAATTTTTAACTATCTGAAATACCAAATTGATCACTGTCGCCTAGATCTTCTTCATCTATTGCTCCTTGCGTTTTGGTTGATATCGGTATAAAGTAACATCGTTTTAATCTTTTTCTTCATCACTTCCAATTTGTCATTACAATAATTGTTAGTAATAGCTCTTTAACTTGCCAGTTGTTCTGGATTATGAAATAACGGTATTAATCCTAGTCCTCATGAGCGTAAGTAGAGGAATTCTAAATGAGATCCAAAAATTCAAGGAAACGCAAAAACAGTTCGCTGTGCACAGCATTTTGCGTCTTCTCGTGATGCAAGGTTCCCTCAGACAGCATGACCTTGCATGGGTGGCACAGCGGCAAGAAAATTATCTATAGAAGTAACACATTTGAAGTGACACATTTGCGTAAGCGTGCATTTTTACTAAGCTGTCTACCTTTGTTGCAGGACTCTCTTATCAGCTTGTATTCAAAGACCTCTGGCAATTTGTTGGTGATGATAAAACTCGCTCAGCAACTCTGTAATGAATGCACTCCATTATTGATCTCAAACGCGGTACAACAATGCACTCGAGAGCTTGATGTAATTGTACTTGAAGGCGTGGCTAAGGCACGCTATGCTCTAGCATTAGCTGCCGAATTTATGTACAAGAGTACAGTCGAAGGCACGAGTCCTTGGGACGATCTGCAAATCAGAAGCGAATTGAAAACCCTTTTTGAAGGCGTGAGAAGGATGTGTTGCAAGTGTTTGAGCCCAGTTCCTCGATTGTACCTCCTCAAACAGTTGGTGAGGAGGTTTGGTGTAGAGTCCATTCATGTTTTGTGTGGATTAAAGGAGTTTGAGTGGATTGTACCTCCTGAAAGCAGAGACAAACAGGTAAAACTTTGTATACATACCATCTTACCCGGAATGCTGCATTCAAATTCTGTTATACAGAACTATTTTATTGGTAAATTTAAACCATAACCAGCTCAGAATCAAAAGATTTTTGGGTGTAACAAAGATACGTGTAAATCATTCCACGAATGAAGGTTGTGAATTTATGGTTACCACTAAGGTTTCCCTAGCAATGGCGTGGTCTTAGTTGAAGATTGTAACAGTAACTATTAGCGTTTTCATTGAAATGTCATTGTATTTTAAAAGGCGCTTTCAGTGTCTTTTCTTTTCTTTTTTCCCTACAGCAAGAGGATCTCGTTCCTGACAGGTTCGTTATTTATGGAGAAGATTACAAAAACGTCAGAGAAGCTATGGCCAAGACAGTTTTAAGTGCGACACACAGGGAGTTAACTGAAGCGTTGCAGGTATAAAGAGTAAAGATAAAACATGATCATACTTAATACATGTAGTGCCTAGTAATGTATGATCATAATATGACTTTTATTATTATAATAATTATAATATAATTGCAATAATTAACAAGAGCAAATTTTCTGGGGAAAGCAGAAAGCATTTAAAAGGCAAACAACCGCTTGAAAATGGTCCGAAATGACTTGTCTTCATTAATTTCAAGTATTGAGTGGTTTACGTGTTGCATACATGTATATTCTTTGTTAAGTAAAGTTGTTTTCACCGTAATCTAGAGATCAACCCTGTGTGGCACTGGACAGGGTATGGTTTTCGACGGTTTCAGTCTTGAAAAGGGTTAGTCCAAGCTTAAGGTTTACGAAAGCACTCCAATATTACCTGTTACCAAACTTCTTATAACAAAAGACTTAATCATTTTAAACAAAAATATATCAAAGCAGATAATTTATAAATACTGATTTAAAATACTAAAAATATGTATTGAAAACGCTATTAGGTTCTAATACCTGGTAGATTATAAGGATGTCCGCTATCACGAATTTTAATTAGTGGGAGAAGGTTGGCAAGTGCTGAAAAATTCTCAAGGTCTCTTTTCTCCATAGTATAAAGCCCCTTGCTTAATGTCGGTAATAGAATAGCATATTGGTAATAATAGTGGTAATTATTTGGTCTCAATAGCATCGCATTATTGGGCAACTGTAAATTTGATGCTTTGATTTCAGAGCACTGTCTTGCCACCAGTCGTACGAGATGTCATGATGCTGTTGTCTGAATACCGTGAAGTGACCACTTGTTATGGTTTCACCTCCACTCAGCGACAGCTCGCTCCAAAAGTAAGTGCCAGGTTAAAACCCAACTAAACAAAACTTGTTCGTGAATGGTTAAGCCTATGGACTAAGGAGAGAGGGCCTTCATTTTTAGCTTTAATAATAATTTCTGCACATTTCTTATAATCTCAGTTATGAGAATTGAATGGCATTTGATGGTTGTCGGTTTGCTGGACAATACATACCACTTATAAATGTTGTTTACATTTTGGCAGTGGGAATCCAGAAAATTGTGCGTGTGTTATTATCTTTCATAGACCTTGGCTGTTTGTAAGATGTTGTATTAATCTGTTTGTATACCCTGCCAAGCTTTAGTTTGAATCGGTCTTCTCGACTTAAGATCTGCTTGTTCTGTTTTCCTTATTTAGGCTCGTCAGTGTTTTCAGGAGTTTCTAAACGATGATGCACATCTTTCTGCCAGGGTGAGTCAAAAGCGAAGCATGTTGTCGTTGACCACGTTGTTGTGAAGTTTTCTTACGGAATGAGACGTGTGTAGCTATTTGTTTCAGCTATATGTTCAGTTTATTGTCTCGTGGATGTTTTCAGGCCCAACCTTTTGCCATCCAACTTCTGAACAACTCTCAAGGTGTTCGTGTAGCTCCTGGTCGCTCGGCTGTGGAACAGAACCTGGCAGAAGTTGTCATTCATACTACAGCCGTACTGCAGTGTATCAGTCAGGTGACTGTCTGCGAACCACTGCGACTGCTAATGGACAATCCTGCAACCTTGATGGTACGCTTATGAAAACTGTGCCTTTTTTGTTGCAGCTTAGACGTTAATAGAATGAATTACTAAAATGGTAACGCTGTACATGAGTATCAAAAGGAAAATGGCAAGGCCTAGTACTTATTTTCTGGGACTAATTTCTTTGTGGATCTAGCACAGCGCGAAAACATAACTTTACTGTGGCGCAAAGCTTAAGTAAAGCTGCGTAAATTTGGACTTTAATCAGCTTTACGCTAACTTTACATTTTTTAAAGCTGACCTTTATGCCAGCATGTAAAGAAACACCTTTACACCAACTTTAAATCACATTTACACACGGTAGCGTAAAGGTCGGTTTAAGCACCTTTAACAACATTTAAATCTGGTGTAAAGTTGGTTATCCAACTTTACACCAGATTTAACCACCTTTAATTTCACGTAAATCCCAATTTTCATGCTGTGTAGTAGCCCGCGCAATTTTAGGCGGAGTAGAAGCTTGCAGTAGTCGGTGTCCCTCTTCACCTCTGACACACATCAGTGCAATAGGTGAAGTGGGAGAGGGGGTGCCTGTCTGCTTTCTGCCATATCGTCAGTGCTATTTAAGATGTAGAGTTGCAGAAACACAAGTGGACATCTGGAAGAACGGAAGATGTTGCAACAGTTGGCGCATGTTTATGCAGCTGTTTCAGTTTCTTCCAAAATTCCTCCATTTTTTATGTAACTACAGATTCACGAAAAAATATGTTCTGTAGAGTTATAAAAAAATAGCTGTCGGCCAATTAAAACGTGTATTTACTAGGGGCATTTTTGAACAAAAAATTGACAGGGCTCCATCCTTTCTTGTCATAGAATGCCTTTTTTCCAACAATGCCTGACGACAACCTCCAAGAAGCAATGGCAGGAATGCGAGAGACGGGTAGCTGGTATCGTAAGTAGCTTTTCCTGAGTAGTTCAAAATATTGTCAGAAAACGTTCAAGGAATGGTTTGTATTGATCGCCTTGTGACTTACTGTCCTTTTTTGCAGAGTGCCCAAAAGGACACCCTTATTACATTGGAGATGTAAGTAGTACTCGCTTCGTATTTCAATGGAGTGGTGTCATTGAAAACGATACCTTGTTGGCGGTCTCGGTAAAATCGCTGTCACTGAAAAGAAACATACCTTTAAAAAAGCAATTCATGGTTTTCATTGGTGTAAAGCACTGCCTGATTGAAGTATCGTTTCTCGTGCCAATCAAGCTAGAAAATAAAGAGAAACTTTAGCAGTAATTTTCATACCCTGTTACATCTTCGATGTTGATCAGATACAGTGTTAACGTTCGAAACATCCACAGCTTGAGGTGAGAAAAGACGTCGCGCATAAAAAACTCGGATGAATAGTCACTCTTTAGGTTGAATCCCTGCATTGTAAGGTATTTCTAAGCCAGAAATCAAGATTGCGCACGCGATTGTATTCGATATACAACGATAAGAGAATCAATCAGATTCGCGAATTTCCAAAAGAAATACTAATGGACATTACATCGAGTTCTTTGCCTTTCCATTCAGCTTAGCAACCCACTAAATAGCTTCTGCAGCAAAGTCTATTAAGACGTTGGCTCATGCAGCCAATCAACCATAAGGTCACCACACCTTCCCCACTTTAGAATCAAAACTTGAGTCTCTATTTCTTTTTATTAGATACTGTAATGTACATTGAGCGCTGTACGAAATAGTTATGGTTTTCTTGGCGCTGAGCTTGCGAAAGAGGCAAGAAATGAAGTTCTCAAACACTCAGTGGTGGCTGGGTTCAAGGTTCAAATTGGGATAACAGATATCACACTCGGTCATGTGATCCAGTTGCTTGTTTCTTGTCGTACGAAGCAACAGCTCCCCACCCCACCGCCACCTAGCCCTTTTGCTAGTCTGCATGTGTTTCTTTTTCAACATGGATATGTAAAAAAACACTTTGATTGTCCAAATTCCAGTTCGGTCGGGAATACACATTCTCGCGAGTTTATAACCTTACATACTACCGTGCAGATGAATTTTATTTTATTTATTTTTTAAAAGAAATGGTAATAACGGAATCACTGAGATTTTGCTTTCTGGCATGAGAGCATTCTCTGATACGCTCCGTTTGTACGTTGTTGCGTGGTTGTATTGTACATAAAGTGCTGTCGCATTCTTGCGTAGAAGACAAATGGCATTTAATGTGTGAGATCTAAATTTATTTGTTGCAGTGTGGCCGGCCAGTTGAGGTGAAAGTTTGTCCAGAGTGCAAAGTCAATATCGGCGGTGCCGGTTATCAACTCTCTCAAGGAAATACTACGGCTCAGAGGTAGGCACGTGGTTGTATGTTGTATTACGTACGCTTCTTTTGTTAGCGGAGAAAACTATCGTGGTTTTGTAATTCAGACACAAGTTAAATTGTTGAAAGAGCAGTAAAATTAATGTTCTGCTTGCTAGTTTACTGTTTTCTTTATAGAACAATGATTTGAACTAATCCTGTTACGTCCAAGAGACTGACCGTTCAAACATATGACGTCCGGGAGACCTCTCCCTCGCTCTCCTGCCTGCTTGCCTGCCTCAACCTTTGTAACTCAAGGCTGAAATTGTGATCAGAAATTGAGAAGAAAAATATAGTCACTTACTAAATTATTTTAAAGAAATAAGTTAATTAAGTCATTACATACTAAGGTTAACTCTAGTCAAACTATCTTCTGATTTGTAGAGCTGACCGTACCATGACAGGTCACGTGCTTGGCCACCCTAGTACCAGGCCCAAAGGCCTTGCTCCAGAACGGAACTTATCACCAGTAGTTGTTGGCATCATAAGGATTGTTATGCACTGTGCCATGATCGAGGGAGCCTGTCGGCAACCGCAGGTTAGCTTTTAAAAAAAAACCGTTCGTTGGTCAAGAGAGGTTGTTTAAGGTCGCGCAGGACCCTTGCTATAATTATGTATGCATTTATTTTAAGAGTATGCACGAACTACGACGACTGAAGCCGACAACAATCGAAATATTAATGAGCATATATATATTTCTTAAAGTTCTTTGTACAAGTAATTACATGTTATTGTTCTCAGCTTTGTGTCCTGTGCGCTGGAACGTAGCGAATTATCATAATTCAGCATAATTAGATTCGAAATTTCGAATAAAGCGCACGTTTTTGTAAACACTGACTCGGAAGGTCTTCGGAAGCGGCAAAACCTGCAATTTTTGTGTCCAAGTTTTCTCCACAGATACAGCATTTCGGGAGTTGATTCGCGAGGAACATAAACTTGGTGTACTTTATTGTGCCCTGACAGAAGCGAATTTACCAAACTCCCTTTCAAAAAAAGGATATAACATGACTTATAGGGACATGGTCAGCTTTGTGGCTGCGCTGACCTGGACCCTAGTTTTCTCACTTTGAAAAAAGTCCACCTCAACCCGAAATCAATAATACGCTTCAAGTACATCTCAAAATCTGCTTCAATCTTCCCAGTGTCTTACTCGATTTTCCATCCTTTACTGAAAACCTGTTTCTGAGTGTCCTTTTGGTCATCCTATGCTATTACTTTATCATATTTGGTTAAAAACAGTATGGATCGCGTCTCCAAAAGAACATGAAAAGAAGAGGTGGGAAGCCTGAAAGCGCCGGGCGGAAAGAATCGCCTTCGTTGACCAAAATAATGACAGAAATTAACCAAAAACATTGGACAGCAAATCACCATTATATATGTTTGCAAAATCGCGTTTCTCGACCTGGCAAAAGGTCCGTGCAGTTTGTAAACGATTCGAACTTGGCGTCATCAGGCTGCTCGATTTGGAGCTCAAACGAAGACAACACAACAAATAATGTTATAAGCTCTACATTAATTCTTCAATATCATTAGGAATGATGACCTGCCTGTTCAATTTCACATTACAACTGAGTCAAGTTTCAATGCCTGTATTTTAATTAGAATAATTTCAACTACACGAGCATATACAAACGCGGCGCGGCAAAATAAAATTATGCCAACGTAACGATACATACTTTGATGCATCGTACGGCGCTAGAAAAAAGATCCTGAGATTCGTACAAACAACGTGCCAACTCACAGTAAGAGTGAAAGTTGTAAAAGGAAATTATAAAAGCAAAATATTCAATCGAAAGCAGAAATGACCGCGATCACTTGTGTTTCTCACCTCTACTGATATTTCTTCGACTTCAGAGGCATTCGTTGACACTAGCCTTTCCCTGTACAAGTTCATCGGTAAATTCTCCATGGTTTCAACAAAATCAGTGTTCTAATAATGTAACATGTATATAACCACTACTTTGATTCGCAAATACTTTGATTCGACAAGGTTTGTTGATGCGCTTTTCAGTTTCCGTTCTTCGCTCGCGCGTCTTGTGATGAAGTGTGATATGCAAATTAGCTATGAAATGGTATCTAATGCGCATGTGCACCAGCTGACCGTGTTCCTTTAATTTGGTCGAAAACGTTCTTGTAAATAATTATTTTAAATCTAAAACTGTTGATCATTAGTTGAGCATGTTTCGCTTAAGCGACTCGCAATCAGCCACAATCTAGATCAGGATTCTGACTTGTCCCAGTCGTCTCTTAGGAGAAAATTGTAAGACTTCGGAAAAAGTCAGTTCTATTTTACTTCAGTTTGTTAACCCGTTTCCGTGCTGCTAACATTTTCATGGAAAACAGGCTTTATGGAGGTAACCCATCATATGTTTGAAGTTGTATCGTTGTTAGTCTTTCATCAAGCAATGGACTTCGCAAAGTGCATCCTCGTTCCTATTTTTTACATAGGGTCTCTCCGCCCTCATCAATCCCAGAGTTCCTCCTGCTGCATTGTCGCGGTTTTTATGGGATCACCTGCAGCTGGATGTACAAATTCTCGCCAATAGCCTTGGAAGGAGTGTAGATGATACAATTCTTTGCATTCACATGGTCCTGGTACAAATGACTGCGCATATCTCCAATCGTAAGTTCAGATCAGTGCACTAAAAATGAACCACAAGCTTAAGGATTTGTTAATTTGGTGTTGAAACTGCAACTAGGCTAAATGGGTTGGCGTAGCACTCAGTTCAGGTGCTCAGATTTTCACGAGGCTGATTATACTTATGTTGGTTTGTTCATTGCGAGCTAATATCCAAATAGAAGGGGGGCCTTTACAAATAGGACATCTTCTTTAAAGATGAATCACAGCGGAGGAGAGAGCATGATACGAGACCCATACTGTTTGTTTTGTGTTGGGTCCTGACTGTGTACAGAAGTGTTGAATGTTTCCCTTGTAAAATTGGACAAATTTAACAGTTTACAAATAATTAATTAACTTATGGCATAATGCCTCTTTAATATCGAGTTGTTATTTTAGCGCAACAGGCCGTAAACGCCGCCTATGATCTGAAGTCAAAGGCGTCTCGGAGGGACTGGGAAACAGCCTTCAATGCCAGTGTGGTGACTCCAGTGTTAACAGTATGTACGATCATTGTTGCAGTTTGGTTTTGAACCCTTTAAGTTAGTTTAATTATTGACTTTTTCTTTTTTCTGTTTCGTTAAGAACCTTGAGGAGAAGATTCAACGTTGTTTGGAAATGTTGGTCGGTGACAAACGACTTGGTAGGTTATATGCTTCATGTTTACTTAAACGAACAGTGATATGTCCTCATATGAACACCAGACGAACAAGTGCCAGTTACCTCCAAGACTGGAATGAGCCCACAGTTTTTGTGTCGAAGTTGCTTTGCAACCGATGGTTCCATGATGGCATAACAAAGGTTGTATTACTCTCGAGTGCTCACAATGCACCGCCTGATGTGAACACTCATGGTGAAACAGGTTTTATTTGTAAAAAGACTTAACGTGTTTTGGCCGAGTGTGAAGACAGCATATGTGGTGTGACCAAATTACCCTTTTCCCTTTCCTTTGTTTGCTATTGTTAACAACTATCGACTTAAATAATTCGCCTATCTTTTCTAAGTTAAGGCGTGTGTGCAGCCCTGACATTGATATGACATTTCGCTACTTTTTCAGGTAATAACCCCCTAATGCGCCAGCTGTACGAGGTAGATGTCCCTTCTGAGGCCCTGACTAACAGTGTCCCACCCACTTGCCCTGCCCTGTGGAGGTACCGGACACAGGTCACCCTGGATCACTTCTCACACACTTTTCAACAGGAGGTGTTATCGACTGATACTGAGAGGAACAAAGTATTAGCTGAGTTTTTACGTCAGGTAAACAGTCTTAAATAAGACTTAGCCATGGCTCGTTAGTTGCTTGATATATCGGAAAGAGTTAGAGATTAGTATGACAAAAAACCAGCCTCGTTCCCAGGGCTTTTCCCTTCTTCTTGGTGGCTGCCACCAAACATCTGATGGCGTTTGGATACACAATTCGTTGTGTGATCGTTAAAGCTGATTAGTTAACATGTTTTGAATTTTTTTTGTAGCTCCTTACTGACGTTCATGGTTAACTGGGGGTGCGGTGGCCTAATGGTTAGTGCGCTGGACTCCGGATCGAGTGGTCCGGGTTCGAGCCCTGGCGGGGGCACTGCGATGTGTTCTTGGGCAAGACACTTTACTCTCATAGTCCTCTCTCCACCCAGGTGTATAAATGGGTACTGGCATCCCATCCAGGGGGAGTAGAAATACTCCTAGTCGCTTCATGCTATGGAAACCGGGTTAGGCTCCGGCCTGATGAGCCACTTGGCTCGTATGGAGACTGAGGTTTATTTACTTGAAAGCTGTCAAATGTCAAATTTGAAGGAAACTTCCATGATTCCGTTGTCCTAAAAAAATCTCCAAACGGAATGAGGGTTTCTGGTTTATATAACAACGAGTACGAGTTCATTTTGTTACCTTGTTTTTGCCATAGGAACACAAACTCCGAGCTCTCCGTTTTCTGCCAGATATCGTAAAGCTGCAGCGTCTTCTCATGGACAAATTCCACCGTCGAATTGACAGAGCTGAAGCAGAGCACATCAAAATAAGAGATTTTCTTCGGAAGATTCCATCCAGTACGTTGAACGACAAATAATTAACAGTTGAATTCTACTGGTATGTTCACATTACACTTACACTGTTATGCGTTCTTCTTTACAGAAACAGCGAGAGACGAACTCGCATCACTGATAGCAAGCTTTAACATTGCGTGGAACCATGTGCGGCTAAGTCTTGACCAGCAAGGTACGTGTGGACATTTGATCAAGCACACCCATTTATCAGTCCACCCTCTTGGTCAGAAACCTGTCTCCGAGATTGGTCGAGCCCACGGTAATTCGGGCAGGGACATAACTAAGTGACACGATGTATCCTGATGGCGACAAGCTGACGTAACAACTTTTAAATGAGTTTTGATTGGGCAACATTAATCGATCGCGAAAACGTTAATGAGGATTTCATTTAATTTTTCCCCTACTGGAGATACCTATAACTTGAAAGTACCTAACCAATGTTTACTTGCCCTACAGGGCGCCTCCGCCCCCCAACGGATTTGTGTGAGAAGACCATGGATAACACACGTCCTCTGGCTCTACTCCTGCCCAGTACCTCAGGTATGGGTATCTGTTCCACGTCCCTGGTATTTTTCCTCACCTCGGTACATAACGAGTTCAACGAACGATACCAGAACTTGATTGGCGGGAAGGTGAAGTAAGTACGAAAACCTTTTCCTTTTCCTTTTCCTAGATCCGTAACTTCTTGTGTTCTTCTTTCTATTTGTAGTAGATCGAGTGAAGATTATTCAGTCCTGTAAACCTTTTCCCTCGTAGAATCAAAGCAAACCTCAAGTCAAACGTCAGACGTCACACAGCAAGTCAATTAAAGAGTCAAACCTCACGTTAAACGTTAACAATCACCAAGTCAGTCTTTAAAGAGTCAAACCTCAAGTCAAACGTTACGAGTCACACAAGTCAGTCTTAAGAAGTTAAACGTCAGGTCAATCTTAAATAAATCCAGTGCTCAGAAAAGAAGTAGTGGACTTGCAACAAAGCAATCCAATTTGCTGATTTTAGTTGTTGGCCCTCTCGACTGTCTTGATCGTGCAAGAAGAAGCATTTCTATGATTTACGGGTTAAGTCGAGTTGCCAACCACTAAGGTCCTTCTTTTTTATCATCAGAGACCTGCCACACATACCATTGCAAGACTTAACAAACTCAAATCTTATCTCATATGACATCGAGAGAGATCTCCTACCCCTCATCCTGGCGCAATGTAACTACTCTCTAGAGGTGGGTCGGGGAACGTTGGTTCAGTACAACTGGGAAGCCCTGGAGAGACAACTGATCGACAGGTTCATAAGAGGAAGACCGCTGATTGATTTCAAGGTAAACTGTACCTTGAATTGTGTAGCTTTGGACTTTTTGATACTGTACGGTGTCACAACCAATAGGTTCGTCGACTCGGAATGCGTATTTTAAATGAATGGCTTGAATCTGTTTTCAAGGTGTTTGCTACATTTGAACCATATTATAGCAAGCGTATGCATTTGAAATAGTTCTTTCTTTCTCACAGAATCTTCTAATTTGTCGTATTAATATCATAGGATGAAAGGTTTGCATTCAGCAAAGACATTCAGTTGGACTCAGTATTCGCTTCAGTGAAAGTCAAGGTTCAACCACAGGTAAAATAGTTTATTGTGCCAGCCGGTCTCTCCTGTTCTCCCCTCACAGAGCCGTTTTGCCGTCGAAAGCCTTAACCAAGGTAATAAAGAACTAATAAGAAGCCGGATCAGAAACGTGTATCCATGCTTGAAGAATTCGCGGGAACCTGTCAGCTGCTTTTGTGTTCTTGGATTGGACAGAAACTAGCTTGCAATAGAGGCTAATGTAGGGAAATCTTTCCAAGCATAACTGTCATGCTGTATTCAATTATATTCCCGTGTAATAGCCTCTATCGCAAGCAAGTTCTTGTACAATCCCGAAAAAAAGAGCATTGACTATTCGCGAGCTGACACTGTTAAGACGCACTGCGCACTCGGATCTCGCCAAAGCTGTTGCTGCCAAATAACGTCGCAAATAATGATCCTCCCTTTCAAGATAAAACAACACAGCCGTAGCGATTTGCTTAAAGTTCATAATAAACCGTTCACAAGCTCCATCGTTCCCCCAAACCGATCACTTATTTTTACTTGAAGTCCTGTTTGGGTCATGGCAGTTACTTGCTCTCTCTTTACGTTCATGTTAATGTTATAGTGGTTAACCTAGGGAGGTGGTGTGGCTGAGTGGTTCAGGTAGCTGTTTCTGAAGTGTAGTATCAGTGACTCACTGAAATTTCTTGGGTTTTCCTTCAGGTTGCTTTGAGTTCAGCTGTGAGCCATCAAATTCTAGGCGAGTTTCGTTCTCTAACAGACATTTGTGACGTGTTGTCCTCTCTGGACATTGCCATTGGTTTCCTGTCCTCCACCGGTGGATCGCCTGACATGCTGCTTAATGACTATCTGCAACGGGTACTGCGCATGTCTCAACAAAATAGTCTTCGTAGTCTGAAGGTATAAAACCGCTCGTATATGAACTCGCTATTAAAATGTAACACCGATGTTTAACATAGTGAAACTCAGAGAGAAGCCAAGACTTCGCATTTTTGTTCTTTTCTTTTAACCAGGCCCAACAGTGCTGTCAGTTGCGTCACGTGATCTCCTTCTGGCGACTGCTGACCCTGGAGAGAGCTAGAATGTTAATGCGACGAGGCGAGGTAAGGGACTTCAGAGTTTTTATTCCTGATGTCAACATCAAAGCTTTTCTAGTCAAGGTACTTTTTGTTAAGTGCTACTTGGGAGAATTACGTAATTCACTAAGACATCAGTTGAAATTATCAGCTGCATGCCTCATCCTAAAAAAAATTAACGTTACTTACGGCCGCCTTGTTTGAAACCCCGTAATTCTCACATTTCGACAGAAGTAGGATCGCAAGTAGTGATTTTAAACGTCTGTTCAGTGGCATTTGAAGGCGAGTGAAAAAGCAACCCGTCGCCGGGTTTCCGAAGACAAACTCACAAACAAGCGGGTCGACTTTTTATAATTTACGAGAGAATTATGAACAGAAGTACCGTACCCCAAACTTTTAGTAAGAAAGTGTGTCTTCATTTTGTACAGCATATCCTCGTGTTAAAATACTGAACAACATATACAACACGATAGCTGCTGCGAAGTGCCCGAGAAGCACAACTTGAATTAAACTTTTGACGGCTGTGAATGAAATCATCATTGTTCGAGGAATTAAACTCGTATTTCTATTCACATTAAATAAGTACATTACCTTAGTCAGTTTTTTGTTGTCATGCCGTCCTTATAATTCCAAAAACATGTCAGACTTGTCGTTTTCTCTGAATGTTGTTCTCAAAAGAATCAAACTTCATTCTGTTCATTCCGCGCTCGATTTTGAGCGCTTCAAATGCCTGTCTTCATCTTGAGAGTACCATTAATCTTTAGTGTCTTCGCATTTTGAATTTGACTGGGAATTAGTCTCTCTTGCTCGCTGCCATTTCGTATTCTGACTCCAAAACACTGAGGTCCTCTCGCTTATTTGGATGCTCCGAATTTTTACAACTTCGATGCTATCATCATCGATGAAAGATGGCCTGATGATTCTTGTCCGGACGATTTAATCCTCACAAAACAGAAATTATGATGACCAACAAACAGTAATTTCGTAATGCCGTTCGCTTGTTCTCTGCAGTTCTGCTTTTCTTCAAAAATTTGTTCAACCAATCAAAGGCGCGAATTGAAAAATAGTTCAACATGATTGGCTACTTGTTCGCGGCACAGCTGTTCTAAAAATAGCCTACACGCGTAAGACAAGGGCTATTACCAGAGATGTAGACTTCTAGTTATGGACTTCTGTCACTATATAAATTTTTTTAACGGTAAATATCACAGTGCCTCCTTGCACTTGGGAGTATGAATGGCAAGTTTGATTGACAAGACAGAAATGCCTGGGGGAGGGGGGGAGGCAACCAGCAGTGGACTAATTACCTGGGAGTAACATCCCATCCAGGCGGAGTAGCAATATTCCTAGCTTCTTCACGCCACACAAACTGGAGTTAACACAAGTTAAATCCTACGGCCTGATCTTTTTCTCGCAGGATCCGTTTGAACAGATTGCGGATACTTATAAGCACGTCATGTCGCAGAAACAAATGATGAAGTTTAGCAATGCCATGAGGAGGATTGACTTGGATCGCTTCGTCTCCGAGGTACTGGAGTTAATTTTGCTGAACCTCAGAGGCGACGCAACTCCAGGAGAAGAAGATATGAGGTAGCTCAAATACATTTTGAATTAGATCTTTAAACATAGCTTATGCAAAAGAAAATGACAGGCTCCGCAAGGGTTGTTATATCAAGTACCGGTAGCGCCTCAGTTTTGAATCTCTTCTACGATTGCCTGTATCGATAGACTCAGTCCAAGGAACTCGTGAATATAAAACGTGCAGAGCACATATGTGTGATGAAGTAATCTGGGTGTTTTGTTAACCGCGCGGCCATGGGCCGAGCGCGGTTCTTGCTCTGCACGGGATTTATTTTTGTTTTTTTTGTTTTTTAACCGCGCGGCCATGGGCCGAGCGCGGTTCTTGCTTTGCACGGGATTTTTTCGTTTTTTTGTCGGTGACCAGACCCAAACCTCCCCTCGGCCAAATCACGATCGGGACTGAATCACGCAACCTGGGATGCTTATTCGCCAAAAGCTGTTGGAACAATGATGTACGGGAAATGTTACGGATAATGTTTTCTTTGTTGTGAATAATATATATATTTTTCTCTGGGTTTTTTCGAAGCGTTGGATTCAAAGGGAATATTGAATTCACTAAAAAAAGATATGACATCAGCCACGGAATGCGCTGACGTTGCAGCTTTCACTTTCGCTACGTGACAAGTAAGGTTGTGCTTTTGCAAGTTTATTTCGCCAGAAGGGACGGTCATTAATTTATTTGCAATTTTGCAAGTGTTTCTTGTGGGTTTAGGCAATTGAAGTGGATCCTTTGGCTGTTTCATCGAAGCGAGTTCAGAGATTTGAAGGAAAATTAAATATTTGCAAAGGTAAACAATCGAGCGTGCCTGAACCTTCAGGGGTTACGTCATTTTGGGGGAAAAAACCACCAAGCTAAAGATAGCCGGGGATAACGTAAACCTCGGAGTGTGTGACTCGCGTGACTACTTTGCTAGTCCTTCACTCATAGAACAAACAAATTGAAACACGCGTACGAATGTAAGGAAAATGTTGCGAATATATATATTTTTTTTATTGTGTGTAATATATATTTTCGTTTGGTTTTATCGAAGCATTGGATTCGAAGCGAATATTGAATACACTAAAAGAACGGTATTACCTCAGCAACAGAATGCGCTGTAGTTGCAGCTTTCACTTTCGTGACGTGACAAAAAAAATGCTGCTTATTTTGCAAGCTTATTTCGCCAGAAGCGATGGTCATTAATTAAGTTGGAAATTTTGCAAGTATTTCTCGTGGGTTTAGGCAATTGAAGTGAATTCTTTGACTGTTTCATCGAAGCGAGTTCAGAGATCCGAAGGAAAGAAATTGTGCCTAGGTAAACACTTGCAAGGATTACATCATTGGTAGGGAAATTACCGCCGTACACTGCCGTACTAAAGATAGCCGTGAACAATGCAAAGCCTGAAATGTGAGACTCGCGTGACTACCTTCTTACGGCCTAACTCACGGTATAAACCAATTAAATTTAATCGTGACTTTAACGTAAAGAAACTAGCTGTACAGTGAAACCCCGCCTTACGGCCACCTCGTTAATACGGCCACCTCGTTATTACGGCCACTTTATTTCGTCCCGGCAAAACGCCCATACATTTTCTTTTAATAAAACCCCGTTAATGCGGCCACCCCGTTAATACGGCCAACGGCCACATTGTGAAATCCCAAACTATACAATTCTTTACAATTTTACCCCACTAATACGGCCACTCGAACCAAATACCCATTAATAATTGACCAAACAAAACAAATTCAGTACTTGAGAAAAGAGAATAAATAAAAAGTTTTTAACACGGCTTGCTTTGTTCTTGCGACTTTCTTCTTGCTCTTTGGATCTCTTTGAGCTTTTCTCCTCTTTGTGAACATCTCTTACAGAAAGATTGTTCTCAAGATCCAATAGAGTCGTTAGCATTTTGATGTGGCTCTGTTTAGAAATGCAATTGTGATATGTATCTGTCAAGACGTCACTTGAAGTAGACCAGTCATGAAATTTGACCCTACCCCGTTAATACGGCCACCCCGTTAATACGGCCAAATTTTCATGGCCCGTTGGTGGCCATATTAACAGGGTTCCACTGTAATTAATAGCGTTCAAATAGCGGAATGTTTAATACATGTCCACACATGTCCCAAGCGAAGTTCCAGATAAAGACCATTACGTCATCATAAATTTCACAGCGGCTATGGGCGATGGTGCAATATGTTGGATTGTGTGACTCGCGTGACTACTTTGCTGGTCCTTTACTCTTAGTACAAAACAAATTTAATTTAACCGTGACTTTTCTGAGTAAGAAACCTGTTAATTAGCAAAAATGGAGTTAATTTAAAAAGCGCGGTTTTAAGATGCTTGCATCTTCTTGTTTTTTGTCGGTGACCAGACCCAAACCTTCACTCGGCCAAATCGTGATGGAGACTTCGAATTGCGCAATCTGTGATGTTTACTCGCCAAAAGCTGTTAAAACATCAATGTACGAAAAATGTTACGGATATTGTGCTCTTAATTGTGTATAAAATATTTTTTCTTTTCGTCATATCACAGCGTTGGATTGAAAGGGAATATTAAATTTCCTAAAAAAAAATTTACGTCAGCCATGGAATGCGCTGACGTTGCAGCTTTCACTTTCGGTACGTGACAAATAAGATTGTGTTTACTTGGCATGTTTATTTCGCCAGAAGCGACGGTCGTTGCAGTCAAAACAGCTCAAGCGTTTCTATCGAGGGTGAATAATGAATTTATTTATGGAAATTTGATTTCATTCTTCGCTTCAATATTCCATTCATGAAGAAAATATTTCAATGTTCAAAAGGCGGCTCAATTCAAATCACGAATGTTAAATAGTATTACGTCAGCCATGGAATGCGCTGATGTTGCAGGTTTCACTTTCGTTAGGTGACAAATAACATTGTTTCATTTGCATGTTTATGTCGGCAGAAGCGACGGTCATTAATTTAATTTGTTTCCTCTTCTGCGAGTATTTCTTGTGGGTTTAGGCAATCGAAGTGAATTCTTTGGCTATTTCCTTGAAGTGAGTTCAAATATTAGAAAGGGAATGAAATATTTGCTTAAGTAAACAATTGAGCGTGTCCGAACGTGCAGGGGTTACGTCATTAGAAGGGAAAAACCCCAAGCTAAAGATAGCCGGGGACAACGTAAACCTCGGATTGTGTGACTAACGTGACTACTTTGCTAGTCCTTTACTCATAATGCAAACAGATTAAATTTAACCGTGACTTTTGAGAAAGAAAGCTGTCAATTAGCGAAAAATATAAGCGCGGTTTTAAGTTGCTATAGCAACTTCTTGTTCATCTTACGTAGCCATTGTTTGTTTAGCTCAACTTTCTGCCACCGGTGTTTAGATCAATACAGGAGTTCTTTCTGGAGTTTTGACTTATTATAGCTTTTATGTACTTCTTTAGCTTGAGTGAATATATCCAGTGGCATCTTGACAACAAAGGACATGAACCAGTTCCTGGACTGGACGAACTGCCGGCAGACGTACACTTGAAGCACGTGATCAATGCGTGGCGAACCTCTGTTGAACTGTGGGATAGCTACCACGACAAAAGGGATTATGCTTCCGCATAAAACGACGACCTTAATTCCCCCTGACTATTGGTGACTTTACGAAATTTGAATGCGCTTCTAGTGCGCCATTCCTTTTACATGGTTGTTAGAATAGAAAAATGCTAGATAATAATATTAAGTTAGGTAATGCTAACGTTTTGCCCATATTTTGAGCCATGCCTGTGAAACCTCGGTTTTATTTACTTTTTACAAGTTTAAGCTTAATCTTTAGCTCAGTTTGACCGGAAAGAAAACAAATAACAAAGTCGTAGTATCTTGCATGGAATTTAACCTGGCGACTTAGGAATATAATAGTTGTTAACTGCATACAGGTTTGTTATTTGCACACATAAATGTTAGATAGTTATTATCAAACGTAGTGAAATATCAGGATAATATTTGTTGAAACAAAGAAAAAGCCAAACCATATTTCTACAAACCATGCACTCTACCATATCATATATGGTGTCATTGTTTAACAATTCTTCGATAGACTGTTCACAGCCCCCAATTTTTTCGTGTTTTTTCGATCAATGAGCGCGCGGTGAAAACGGCAGAGAACTGGACGCCAGCGCAAAACGGAAGGCCCCCTCCCCCCCCCCCCCCCCCCCCCCCGCGCGCTCGCGCGTCGTGCTTGCGCTCTCCGCTTGCTTCGTTTGCTTTTTTGCGTTGAAAAATCGAGAGGCTGTGGACAGTCTAATTCTTCGAGCAAGGTTGTGATGTTCATTAAACTTTGACATAAATTATGCTTGAAACCTAAACACATTTGTTTGTTTAGCATCCAGTACCTTGGAAGCTTGAAAAGTGGTATACCCCAAAGTGTACCAATCTTTATTATAACAAAAAAGTTCAGAATGGGATTTGCACAGATGGAAAGCAATACCTACTCTACTTACTGCTTGAAAATTGAGCCATCTCCTACCATATTTTCCTTGAAATTGGTGCTTGATTTATAGAGTACGAAAAAAGGGCAAAAGACCTATCGAGCCAGTTGGTTTTAGTCATGGTAATTCAACACTGCGTTCACAGAATCAGCCTCTAACTTCTTACAGTTTAGGAAACATATCGTTATTTCATTTCCAAAAGAATTTCGTGGAATCCTCTTATTTTATTTATTCATTTATTTATTCTATATTTTTTTTTTGCGTAGCAATCACTTTCCTCTACCAGCCATCGAATCTCGCTTGCCGCCATGTTTTGAGTTATGTGCAGTGAAGCGCGCTCGACCCAGTCCAACTCAGCATCACGTATCGCCCAGGAGCTCATAGGCCGTTTCGCCGCCCTTCCTTTTTAGCGCCCTGCATAGAGTATATAGAAACTGTAGAAACATCACGACTGCATACATTTCATTTTGATGTAAACGAAGTGATAGTATGAGGAGGTGGCAAAATTCTTGAGTTGAATGAAACACGCGCGGAAAGCGACCGAGAGAGTTTTTTCCGAAGATTTTCCTCGGACAATCTCCTTTTCAATCGTTGGAAAGTAATCTATTTATTAAATTTTTCACAATTTTAATGATATGGGCATTATTTTTGACAGATTTCATGCCATCCCTTTGTTCAAGACTTGCAGCGAGTCATAAAAAGCTCTTTTCAGGTGTCTTTTCAGGTGTCGCACGCCACGTGAGAAGAATTATGATGCCTTCCTTGCACGTTTTTGTTCGCGGCGGCTTTTATTAAGCGACCGAGCAAAGCCTGGGTACGACTTTCAGGGTAATGAGAATCTATCATGCCTGGAATGAAAACGGTTCATTTCCGGTTACGGTTACACAATTTTTCACTATAAACTGTTATTTACTTTTGGAATCTCCCAGTAAACGAAATTTATTTAAAGTGAACATTATTCAAAAAGTATTTTATGACTTTCCATTTGAAAGTTTATTTTTATTACATTTGAAAGTTTATTACAAGTTACAGTCAAAATACTCAGCGCGTGCCGCTTAGAATTCCGGAATGGTTTTGATTAACGGCGAACGGATTGCATTATTCGTTTCAAACATTCAAATTTAATTTGAATATTGTAGATCACCCAACAGTGAACACGTGAGCACGTGAAACTGTAAAAAATAAACCAATCAAATTGCTTCATTTCTGACAGGCTCACGTGTTCACGTGTTCACGGTTGGATGATCTACAATATTCAAATTAAATTTGAATGTTTGAAACCAATAATGCAATCCGTTCGCCATTAATCAAAACTTTTCCGGAATTCTAAGCGGCACGCGCTGAGTATTTTGACTGTAAGTATTTATAAAACAAAGAAGCACTGTTTTAATTCAATAGCAAATTGTGCACGAAGCAGATTTTCTCAAAAAAAATTCGCGCAAAGGGCTGCAGTGAAAAAAATATTCTTGCACAGGCAATGGGCCCCCAAAAGGTTCTTGCAAGCTAAATCCCCCCCCCCCCCCCCCCATCACTTTTCTAGTGGCCCATCCCTTATCTTCAGAAGAGAAACATCCAAAATCCAGCAGCCGCGGAGGTATTGGCCACTGTTTTGCGAAAATTGTACGCCAAAGTGAGCACCGACGGTACCCATTCAAATACATTTTGTTTTTCGAGTTCTGGAAATATTTTGAATGAATAATAAAATAGTTATTGAATTCGGGTTTTGTATGAAATCCACGGTAGCCAAAGGCTGGGGCGGAAAAAACCTCTTGGATCTGCATAATAATATTCTTCATATCATACTCGGCCTCATCCAGTAATTAGTAATTGTGTAAATAACAGAAGCAACCAGCAAACTGAATGAACAGAAGAATGAACAGCCGGACAGGTGCTATGGTGTGGATAATGCTAGTGGGTTAAAGCTGCGATCGACTAGTATTTCATCCAGGGGGCTGGGGGTGGGGGGAATAGAATTACTCTGAGTCTCTTCATGCTACTGAAACCAGGATAACCTCTGAAGGGGGTAGTCTGGATTTATGCAAATGAGGTCATAAAAGATCCCCTGAACCAAAATAAATTCCCCAAAAATCTTCGAACTGTAAAAGTATTCAGGAAAGGACAAGCAAAGAGCAACAGCACAAATGGATTGCTCATGTATGTTGATTTGCTAAACTATCTGCAATATGCTTTGGCTACCCCATTAAAAGTCCCTGGAAAAATTGATCTACCCAAAAAATACTATTGAAAATGTTGTTGTCCAAACAATCCCTAAACCGTAAATTTTCAAACCCCAGAAAATCATTTTGCACTTCCCCTTTGGCCCAACTCCAGAGTACCCACCCCCACCCTTGCGGATAAGCTCTGGCCTGATGGACCCCTAGACTTTGGAAGTTGAAATAAATAAATAATAAAAATGGCTTTGTTGTTTGTGTTTTGGGGGCTTATTTTCAGGACAGAGCTGGTACAATATTATGAAGATTTTGCAGTATATACCTGTCTAAGAGAATGCTTTAGATAAGCAGAATTCTCTATGAAGAACGTCATTTTGCCAACTTAAAGAGTCTGGCCCACCCACTTTGCATTGCGCGCCCTGTTGTTGTTTACGAGCCCGGAGGACCACAAAAACTAATGTAACATGATGACACTTCTTTCAAAACCAGCGATCGTTCGAATGTAACAAACTGAAGAGAAGAGATAAGACTTGTTTCTAGCATTCACATCGCGATGGAAACAGATTTTACTTCTCTTTCGCTATCACTGGCTTTTTTGGGGGCCCCAAAAATGGCGAATTGACAAAGGTGAGAAATCTGTTTGTATCGCGATGTGAATGCTAGAAACAAGTCTTATCGCTTCTTATGGCTTCTCTTCAGTTTGTTATCTTCGAACGATCGCTGTTTTTGAAAGAAGCGTTATCGTGAAACGATAGTTTTTGTGGGCCTCCGCGCTCGTAAACAACAACAGGCGCGCAATGCAAAGTGGGTGGGTCAGATTCTTTAATTTACTGTAACACTAAGTAGCAACATTTATTTACCATCTAAGTGTACAGGGTCCCAAAAGGGTTCAGGGTGCAAGGGATCCTGGCTAAAAAAACCTTAGCCCCAAGGGCTTCAGGCTCTGCAGCAAATATTTTCAGGCCTCCACGCTCTGTAGCAAAATAATGTTTATAGGCTAAGAGCAAAACAATGGGGCTCCACTCTCCACTCTCAGGCGTGGATCCAGGAAAAATAGTGACCATTTTCCGATAACACGAGCACCAAAGACATTAGCTAATTAAGGGTAGGGAGGAATAGGTTGTGCCCCCCCTTCATGAAAACTATTTAGAGTTTGACCCCAGAAGTGCCATAATGGGCTCTAACCCATTTTCCTTGGAGGAGGATAATTTTGTCAATATCAATTTACATATTTGTAATGATTATGGGGTAACTCAACTAACTACTTATTTAACAATCTAACCGATTTCCATAAACTAGTGGAAACCGGTCTGGATCCGTGCCGACTCTTCATTCCACTCTCCACTCCATCAACAGAAAATATTATAAAATTGATGCATTTAAACTTAATAAACCTGATTGCATTTAAAGTACAAATAAGAATATATATTAAATGCTGAACTGGTTGTTTTTGTTCATTTCTGTAAAATAACAATCACCCATGATTTAGGTATCATTATTATCATTACCAGAAACACATAAGGGTTGAACAACTCCTTATCATTACTTAATTTCATAAGCAAAACATTGCTGCTTTGTGGGCACTTCTGAAATTGAGTAATACAAATTCAGTCTGAGATTGAGGCAAAGTTTAACTTTTTGGGCCCATCTGATCTGTTCTCTTTGCATGATTCCTCAGAGTGCTTTCTAGCTTATTGGACACAACTCCTAAAATCTACTCATTCAGTTGACAAAAAAAATGAAGAGTTCAACAACACGGATCTCATGTCAATTATTAATCATATTCACTTTACTCTGTGAAATTTCTTAAAAGGCAAAGAGCAGTGCTTTCATCCTTTCTTTTCTGAATGTTTATTGTACGGTGGCCCTGTCAATTTGAAAATTAAGGAATTGTCTCACCACAAATATACATAAACTTTAATACAAGGTGACCACAGAGCATGTTTCGTAAGAATTGTTTTCTACCACTTTATGGCGACTATTTGGCCCAATTGGCTTTGTTAGAAGACAACATTTTAAGCTTACAGTGAAGGACTACTTACTGTGGTATAAAAAAACCTGCAGCAGGAGCTTCCATTCCTCGGCGATAAACAGTGGACGAGATCTTGGACAATGTGGAAAGAAAAAGAAAAGGAAAATCATCAGACAAAACTATTGCGCGAACACCAAATAATACGCCATAAAACTTCGTCCTGTTCCGAGCAAACTTCGGCCAACACCACATAAACAAAACCCTTCGTCGCTCGAAGGATCGGGCAACTTCGGCTGACGCAAACTTTACGTCACGATGCAAGATCAAATTTTCTCGTGCAGAAGGTGATTCATATCAGTCTCGAACCTGGCATGGAGGATCGTTTTTGCGTGTGAAAAATTTATTACATGTTTTGGAGGACGGTAAGTAGGTTTTAAGTACATTCCTACACATGTACAAATCTTACAGCTTCTCAAATTACGTGTCACGTAATTTCGTTCCACGGGCGCGAAACGACAGAGACTTTCCTAAATTTGGTTGACCATGTATTACAGGATAGCGTTCCTCTTCAAACAAGTTGTTCTGAGGAATAAAGAAGGGCGGCATTTGCCTTTGAACGAGAGACACTGTTAAAGATCCGACAGAATTCTCAGGAGAAATTTAAGCTTAAGTCTTACTAGTAGGACCGGAACGGAGCAGAAGATAAGGTAATTTTAAGTACCATTTCACTTACCTAGTTGGTGTTTTGGATTCCATAAAGCTTATTGGAGTTAATTAGGTGATATTTAAGTGTGATATTTAAGTGTGGCCCGGGCCCTCATTCAATAAAATATTTTGGCGTGCATCGAACACAAACTGCCGCCATTTTGCATCAGGGGGAAGTCCTGGGACCTAGGAACAAGTCCCCACATACACTTCGTGAGTTTTCGTGAGTGCAACATTGAAGTGCAACATGCCTTACGATTTTAGCATTGTCTGTGGGCAAAAAAGGAGGACACGATCTTTTAAATAAGGTAATTTTATTGATATTGAACTGCGGCATGGATTTTCAATCAAACATTTTAAAGGAATTTAAATTCTGAAATAAAAAGGGGGTCACTGCATTCGTTTAGGAGCATGACAACCTTGCATATGCCGCACAATTCCCTAAATTTATCAGCATCCAGAAACATTAAGGTTTACGGGAAGATCCAAAGCAGTAGGTTTTCTGGAAATTATACGTCTTGTGCAAGTCGAACGAAGCAAGGGTTCTGTACCCGATTGCGGCTCCACAACTGTCATGACCTGTCATCAAGACAACTAGATTATGCTGAAACGAAATTGCACTCGTTCAGTTGCTCTTGTTGTAGATTTGCAAGTATTTTGAATTAAACTCTTCGCATCAATCCTTTTGTTTTGAGTAGCTGGAGTCAACTATGGCTTTTTGTGGCATTTGTGTGGTTTTAGGGAAGGCATTTATTACTTGTATATAAAGCTCGCCAAATTTGCTCTTTTCAGCCATTTCTCTGATGGAACTTTCGCTTCCCCGCAGGAAATTTTAAGCTGAGCAGCACTTGCCGCACTCGTTGCTCATAAAAGGTCAAACGAAGGTATATTATTATTAGCTGATAACCGGAATTCAGTAAACCAATCACCAAGCTAGAAATGGATGCTATTACGAATGCAATAGGAGGGAGGGAGGGAGAGGAGCAGGACGGCTGTACACAGGCTAAGCCAAATTCAGTGGAATACTGATGGTGAAAAGTGATTTTCACACCAAAAGACACAAGTTTATAGTCCGCGTCAGGTATCTGTTCTTGCAAGTGGCCGCAGTTGTAGTATGAGGGCGCTTACTATTAGTCGCCAACTGGTCGGCCGGTCCCGTGGTTTTTAATGTGAAATGGACCTTTTTCAAGCGATTTTCGAACAAATCATTTGATCGAAAATCGCTTGAAAAAGCTCCACCACAACAGTGTATAATGAAATATTCTTATATTGACTGCTTTGAGGACAAAGACTGACTAGCAACGGAATTCCGTTCTCGAATATATCGCAGTCTGGCCGGCCAGTGCTGACTAAAGGTAAGCGCCCTTGAACAGCAAATCGCACTTTCATAAGTATTAATTTAATACCCGGACTCTGTTTTGTTGTGTTCGTTTTACAGTACACAGGCCACAGGACACCCATACTCTTCAAAATGGTGAGAAGAAATAGAAGCATTGTCTGGATTTTCATCATTATATCCATAACTGTCTTGCAGTTGGGTCTCTCTCTTTATGCGGATTTCTTCTCTGGAAGATTTATATTTTCTCCATCAACTTCAAGTGAGTTTTACAAACTGAAAGAGCTGGCAAGTGAACAAAAGCTGGAAAATGCAACCGAGACACAAACAAGAAGAACAGTACCGCCATATGCAGATTTCAACACCGAATCACGCGCAAATTGGAAAGCGTTTGAACACAAGACAACTCTAATCACTAACAAAACTTGTGCGCAATATTACAGTCTTCTTATTCTTGTCTCCTCTGCGCCAGCTAATTTAAAAAGAAGAAATTACATCCGCGAAACTTGGGCGTTCGAAAGGGCCTTTAAACCACGATGGACAACTGTTTTTCTTATCGCTCAAACGCGAATACAAAGCGAATCCAATTCATTGCTAAGGGAAGATGAAGTTTATGGAGACCTCGTGCGAGCTGACTACTACGATCATTACTCGAATCAAACCCTCAAGATACAAATGGGCTTCGAATGGGCAACCAGATATTGCAAGTTCTCGTTTCTTTTAAAGACTGACGACGATGTGTTTGTGAACTCAGCAGGACTTCTTTCTTTCTTGAGTGAGCCTACCAGGCCAAAGAAAAAGCTTTACATGGGAGAACATCGGTGAAACCCCCCAGCGCTTAGGGAAGGTAAATGGAAAGTAACCAAAGAAGAATATAGGGAGTCACACTATCCAGATTTCTGTCCCGGTTTTGGATATGTCTTATCCCACGATGTTGTAATCTCGTTTGTCAAAACTTTTGCCTTTGTACCATACTTCAGACTGGACGATGTCTACGTCGGTATGCTAGCGAACAGAACTGGGATAAAAGTTGTTCACAACGCCGGTTTTGAATTGAATTCGCGAAGGCAATGCATTCCGAATGCGGGCACTTTAGTAAGGCACGGATTTTATGGACATTGGGAGGGAGATTGCCTGTTTGAGATTTTTAATAGAGCACAAAAAATCTTGAAACCGGGTTTTTGAAATAGTGCCACACAGTGTATACACACAGCAATCATTTTACTCTCAATAGAGATATTGGCCGGAAAACAAGCGTTGAATTCAGTAAACAATGCTGCCGAAAAAATATTTTCCTGTTGGAGTTTATAGCCTCTTGCCGAAGGAAAAAATGACATCATGATGAAAGAAAATCTTGCTTTCTCCTCGGGGCAACTGAGAAAATACCGTATATTCTAAATTAAACGCCCCCGGCGTTTATTTCAAAATTGGCCTTCTGGACCCGGCGTTTAATTGAAACCGGCATTTAGTTGGGGCCCGGCGTTTATAAATGAAGTGCAAGTTTCTGTCATTTTTTCAGATTGATTTATTATCACCCATCCTCCGAGACCTATCTCTGGTATCGCCCCGGGAAACTATCCCTGAGTCTTTGAGGATGATTATTACCAAAAATTACAGCATTATATACAGCACATGTATATGCAGGATATGCAGCAAACGGAATGCAAAGAATATCCAAAACTAGGAGCAAGGATGGGTAAAAAGTTCCTCATAAACGTTTATTAAGATTATCAAAATAGCATAGCACACTAGTATGTGGCAGTAGTACTGTTTAATATGGGAAAAATCAACTCGTTGATTCGAACGCAAGCAAACGCGGGGCCTCGATTAAACGCCCCCGGCGTTTATTTAATAAACAATTCAATTATATAAGATATGTCAAATGTCATTATATAAGATATGTTTATCGCTTAGCCAACCAAACGGCGAAAAACAATTTTTAACCGTGAGCAATCTTTCTTCATATAACCGTCATAATTAGTTTAAATGTTTTGTACAATTTCATTTCGGACAGAAACCTTCGGGGAAAAAGGTCTTTCGAAAGTTACTCGTAAATTTTAACATTCTGGAATTTTCTAAGTTTAAGTTATAATACAGTTAAATCTCGATAATTCATACCACTCGAACCTGCGGTTAACTCGAACCTTTTTCAATTCCACTCTAAGTCATATTTTTACTAACTGTACCCTGGATAACTGGATCCTTTCTCGAGATTCAACTGTATTACCCACGATAATGACCACATCACACTGATTTTAAAAGATTTACATTGACTACCTGTTAAAGGGAGTGGGAGGCGCGGTGGCCCAATGGTTAGTGCGCTGGACTCCGGATCGAACGGTCCGAGTTCGAGCCCTGGCCGGGGCACTGGACTGTCTGCGTTGTGTTCTTGGACAAGATACTTTACTCTCATAGTGCCTCTCTCCACCCAGGTGTATAAATGGGTACCGGCGAATTTACTGCTGGGGGTAACCCTGCGATGGACTAGCATCCCATCCAGGGGGGAGTAGCAATACTCCTAGTCGCTTCATGCTACGGAAACCGGGATAAGCTCCGGCCTGATGGGCCCCTTGGCTCGTAAGCAGACTTTACCTGTTAAAAGTACACTGTCACCAATTTTAGGATAACTTTAAACAGCCAAAACACATTCTAATCACAGAAGACCCAAAAATACTGCTTCAGTTTCGCTTACGACTACCCAACCAGTTCTCTGAGACTATAATAAAGTGTGGTTGGCTGCGGATCGCCAGGATACGAATGGCAGCAAATTGAAAACATCAGGCTGATTTTTTCCTTTGTTTCGTGGAAAAATCGCCGGCCGTAACTATCGTTTGTTCTTCTTTTGAAAAAATCAATAGATTTCCTTCTCTTGGCTTTCTGGGAGTATTCTGTGTACGCGAAAAAGCATGTCATTTCATATTTAGCACATTTTCACCCCAAAACGTAAAAATCCCCGTGACAGTGCCCCTTTAAGGAACGTTTTGTTTTTATTTCCTACGTACAAGGCACTGAATGATCTGTAACCTTCGTACATATAAGATCTGCTCAAGTGCTATACACGCCAGCTAGATGCTTGAGATCCAATCAAAAAATATGTTGACTGCCCAAAGATATGAATTAGAAATCTATGGACCAAGGGCCTTTTCTACCGCTGCTCCAATACTCTGGAACAACTTACCAAGTGAAATAAGATAAGCGAGAACGCTGGACTCCTTTAAGTCTCTTTTGAAAACGTATCTTTCTAAACAAGCATGTTGCATATGACTTTTTATTATTACCTTCTAGTTTTTGTTCGGTTTTAGCTAATTATCCTTTTAATAAGTAGTATTTTCTAAACCACTTTGTACTTATAGTATTTGAAGTTTGAATGTTGTTTTTTTTTTACAGCCGTTTTGCTAATATAGTAATCAGTTGTCTAAGCTGTCACATTTTGACCAATCAAAGATCCGTTTATTGTTAATCAAATTAAGTCGTTCTGACGTCTGTACGTTAGTTTTGTTTGCGTCGTGAATATCTCGTTTGTAAGGTGCCGTTACTTGTTGACATTTGTTGAAAGGCGTTTGTTCTAAGCCTGCGTATCAGCTTTACACTGTACGAACTACTGCTAATCAAGGTGGGAAGCAAACAAAAGATTAAACATGAACTAAACCAATATCCCGCCTTTATCTATTTTCTGCATGGGACAATCAGAGGAATGTGAAAGTTTCGCTGATTTTACCATCAGTTGGATAATATGACGAGTTTGTAACGAAAAACCCGTTAACAACATAGTTAATTTTTCATCGATCTTTCAGGTAAACAAAGGTCTTGTACCATGTTAGACAAAAGTAGTTTGAAAATCGCATATGCAAATAAGTGTGTCGAGAGCTCATGCAAAATAGGTTTTTCCTTATTGTTTATTGAGGTGTTTGTGAAAAGCGTTAATTTTCGTCTTTGTCACTGTTTGTGCTTTTGTGTATGTGTGTACCAGAGCGGTACTCGATGCTGGTCAAGCGCGTTCCTGGATGCTTTGCTTCACAGTTTATGCAATATCAACCCTGAGAAACCGGCGACCCCGTTATAAGACTGTTCCGTGCAACTGGTTGTAGTGTTTCCTGTTGACAATCGACGTAAGGCAGAGAATCAGTAAGTCCAATTAAGATGTTTTCTGTCCGTAACTAGGACCGTACCTTATAACAAGCGAACCGAGGCACTTGCCTCTGTAAAAATCTTGAACTTACTTTTACTTTTCATGTTCCTGTAAGAAGCTATGATTACTAGCAGAAACTCATAAGGAGTAGAAACGTATAACGCGCGTTCACAGCGTTCGAACATTCAGTTTGCCAAGTACCATATTTGGAAACACAAGGAGCTTGTACGCGAATGATTTACACACGTAACGACACAAGCAAGAAAATTTTCGCTTTTGCGGTAAGACACTTGAATTCCGACCTAAACGCCGTGAATTACTAACAGAAACCAAAGAAAGTCATCAAGGGTATCCAAGTGAAGTTCTCCGGACCATTAAATGACGATGAAACAGAGGAATTTAACCAAATTTAACTCTATTTAACCAAACTTGTTTAAAAACAAGATAACGCCATTTAGCGCGAGCTAGCGCGCGCTGTGAATTTAATCCAACTATTGCAATTTTGATTGGTTGATTTTCTTCTCGTGGTTTTCCAAATATGGTACTTAATGGCAACGAATGTTCAAACGCTTTGTACAATGCGAATGATAGGGAGTTACACGTTTCAACCCATATGGGTTTCTGTTACTAGTACGTAAGTAAATGGGAAAGAGTCGGGTGTTTCTGTTTTGTGATATTGCCTCGGTAAGATTATTCGTCTGGCTACGGCCCTGCATGATAACGGTTAAGCGTAAGTCTATGTAACGGTAGATTTTTGGATGGCAATACCGGTCTTAGTGCACTGTAGAGCCAATTTTAGCCTGTGTATTGCCATCCCGCTCCCCTAAAAAAATCGGGGAAGGGGAGGGGAGGGGGGGTGGGTGGGTGGGAGAGGAACGGGACGGCTGTACACAGGCTAAGCCAAATTCAGTGGAATACTGATGATTAACCGTGATTTCGCACCAAAAGACACAAGTTTATAGTGCGCGTCAGGTATCTGTTAAGGCGCTTACCATTAGTCGCCAACTGATCAGCGTCCCGTGGTTTTTAATGTTTAATAATATACATGAAAAAATTACTCGATTCTGATTGGCTGAGAGCAGTGCAGTTCAGATGTAACACCAGTCACAGGCTTCCCAAGCTCAAAAGTCGTCTTTTTGACGTGTTTTTGAGAGCCCTTCGGCGGCCGACTCTACATACGTGGTGTATGCGACAGCTTGTGTATATAGAGAAATGTATGGGAAAATCACGGATTCTCTAAAATCGGGTAAATAGCTATCTATTTTGAAATTAAGTTTACCTACCTCAAATGTGTCGCTTACTTGTGTCTTGTGCCGAGTTTGAAGCCATTCCGACACCATTTAGCGAAGTTATTCGAAGTCGTTGTCTCCTTCTTCTTCTAAAGAAGGGGAGACAACGACTTCGAATAACTTCGCTAAATGGCGTCGGAATGGCTTCAAACTCGGCACAAGACACAAGTAAGCGACACATTTGAGATAGGTAAACTTTATTTCAAACAAGATAGTTATTTACCCAATTTTAGAGAATCCGCGATTTTCCCGTACATTTCTCTATATACACAAGCTATCGCATACACCACGTATGCAGAGTCGGCCGCCGAAGGGCTCTCAAAAACACATCAAAAAGACGAATTTTGAGCTTGGGAAGCCTGTGCACCAGTGCAAAAAGTGTAACACCAGTGCAAATTACAAATAGACGCGGACGAAAACAACGACCGGGGTTTTCGCTAGGTAACAACAGTAAAGCACCTAAAAGATAGTTCTAAGAAGCCAAATACAATTATTAGCACCTCATTCTGGCTAAATGTACGGAAAACGTCAAGCGAAGAGAAAAACATATCACCAACAAAATGGAGGAAAACGAGCAAGCCGAACTAAAAGTTCTGCCCTGAAGTAAAAGGACAAAATAGTGACGACTTGTCTTGGAACCAGACAGCTTACAGAATGATAATAGCTACTCTCGACAGGCACATAAATAAACAAGGATACAAGTTTTTCAATCCGGCAAGTAAGTTCTTCGCCAAGTTCTTCGCCGGTGTGTCATGGGAAAACGTCCAAATATAAAAGCGCGAAGTTCAACCGAAGAAGAAGTGGACGTGCTATGACAGTAGGAATTTTTTGGTGCCAAAACGCCAGAAGCACTTACATATCTGTAGTCTGTGGTGGCTTTTTGCATTTATCAACTGCCAGGTTTCTTTCATCTTTGGCCGCTCGAAGCTAATACATCTCGGTTTTCAAAACGGCCGCAGTTTACGCCGAGCTTTCACAGTCTAATATGTACATTGTCTTAAGTCGGTTATTATTAACCGAGTTGTGCTTCAAAAACGTTTGAAAAACCACAAATTCCCAAGTTTACAGTACAACTGAATGAATCTGAATATTTCGCTCTTGTGAAATTTTGAACTTGACATGTGTTTGCTGTGCTTCAACTAATCAATTGAATGAAAAATCAGAAAAGGCGCGCGGTGTCAAAATTCAACTGGTTTTCTTTTTCTCTCTGTCCCTTTTTTTCGACTATTTTGCTTGGTTACCAAGCAAAAATGTAAGAATTGGGATCATTGAAGCACTCTCTGACACACATTTTTGTATACTCTCAAGGGACTGTTTTAATTTGTCAAGGGAATACTTTTCGCTGTGGGTGATAAAAAACGTCACTGGATAGGAATGCGTGAGCAGTTCTCGAGTGGAAGTCTTATTTTCACACGTCCCTCGGAAGTGTTATTTTCACGGGTCCCTCGTTAGTTAGCCTGTGTAGCTTTGCAATCTACAGGTTGGTATTTTTCAAAGATCTGTTCCAGACATTGATTGAATCGTTTAGTTTAATATGTTAATAGGTGCTGCAAATTCTTTGTCAGGGGATATTGGCGAATTCTATTGTCTATTGTTACAAGTCTGCTGTTTGTCGTCTTAATTCATAGAAGTATTTTTAGCTCGTCACGCAATGTGCCCTCACGTACAGTTTTCAAGCAGCTTCTAAAGACTTAATAAAGGAAAATGGTAATGTACAATAACGGTTTTAACTTCAATAGAATATGTTTATTAAAAAACGCATTAATAGCTCCATGCATCTAAGACGGTGTTATTATATCCGCGCATTGAAATACGTTTCTCACCGAATGTCGGTCGTTTTGCCTATAAGATGATTTTCGTACAAGTCGATTCGTCTACATTTTTACTCTTTTAGAACGAGGAATAACATTGTGTTAAGCGTGTTTGGGCTCTGACGTTTCAAGAACGAAGAATATACATTATGTTTAAATTTTAGGGTAGGCTAAACATGAGAGATAGTCTGGGCGATGAATTGCAAGTAAAGTGTAGGCGAATCGATTGTCGAAACGATCGGATACGTTTTCACCGGAACTGTTTTAGCACACTCTACCCCATGATTTTCTATTTAGACCATCGGTGAAGCCATTGAGTGAGTGTACAATGATGGTCCGAACTTTAATGGCATGTATGGAAGGATCGGTAAAGAGTCTAAGTAAATAATGTAGGATCTCACTGGTTCAAAATGTGCCGAAGTTTGTTGCCTTGGATACGATTTGATAGTCACCTGACGAATCACGTGGATTAAGTGTTAGTGTGATTTTTGCTTACGCAAGCCAGATCGATTTTATATCTGGAACGACAGAATGTGCACAGTGGCTTTTATCTATTCGTACGAATATTATTAGTACAAGGATACGTTTGTTACGCGTTGAGGCAGCAGAGGTATTGCTCAACATAAGTTTGCTTTAATAGATCACAAGTCTATTGTTTGTCGTCTTCATTGAAAGAAGTATTTTTAGCTCGTCACGCAATCTTTTGTTTTGACCACAATTCACGGACTTGATCACGACTTAATGCAGCTTCTCAAGACTTCAGACAGGAAAATGGTAATGTACAATATTGCTTCGAACTTAAATGGAACTTAACGGGAATTTTTAGAAGGATCGGTAAAGCCACTTAGTGAAAAATTGACTGCAAAAAGCCGTCGGGCTAAAATTAAACTTACGCTTTAGCGTGAATAATGAAGGATCTCACGGCTTCAAAAATATGCAGAATTCTGAAGCTTTGATACATTAGTAGCTACATCTTGAAATGAGAATTAATCTAAAACAAAACTTCCTTCAAGTTTCTTTCATTTGCCCAGTTAACGTTTGGAATTTTAGGCTTCTGAAGCGTATTGATTTGAAAAGCACATGGTGACATCTGATATGCAGCGTGCGGCCGACTTACCATCGCGTTGTTGTTTATTTAATAATTGTGTTCAGTTTACGACCTTTTACATGCAAAGATTTACTACAGTACTTCGGAAAATGCAAATAAGTATTTTTTTGTTATTAGTTATAGTGATGGATAGCATAAAAAGCAATGTGAGTGTTTATTTTGTGGAAGGAATTCAGTAGTTGTCCGCTATCTCACGGCACCATGATTCGCAAATTATTATCCCCAGTTACCGCTTTTCTGTACCAAGATAATACCACTGGTGGTTAAATAAATGTCAGTGACAGTTGTACAGAATGAAAGCCTACCTTTCACCAGAGTGTTTCGAACTAGCGTTATATTTTGTAGAAAGAGTTCGTGTTTTTGCGAGTTGTTAAAATGACGCGCGGAGGTGAAGAAATTTTTTTCACCGTCTTCAAGTTCGGTCTGGGATCAATTTATCAAGGTTGATAATTAACATTTCAAATCATGAATTGGTCTTTCAGCGTGTCTAGTTGTAATAAAAGTTTACTTCAGAAAGGAATTATTTGTCTGAATTTAGTATGCATATGGTATATTTTTTTCCACTCGCACGTTTATGTTAAATGCCGTTAAAGAGCCAGGAATGTTTCAGGGGGTGGGCGCGCGCTAATAAAAGCCTTCTAGACTGGGAGTCAATGGGTTAATGCATCGCAAATCGCTTTCAATAGTAACATTTCCCCAACGCATACTCCATGCGAAATAGTCGAATCTCGAAGAGATCTTTGATTGATGTATATTATTAATAAGTAATCACATGATTTTTCTCGTGCAATTAGGAATAAATAAATCATTTGTTCGAAAATCGCTTGAAAAAGCTCCACCAAAACAGTGTAAAATGAAATATTCTTATATTGACTGCTTTGAGAGGACAAAGACTGACTAGCAACGGAATTCCGTTCTCGAATATATCGCAGTCTGGCCGGCCAGTTCTGACTAAAGGTAAGCGCCCTTGAACAGCAAATCGCACTTTCATAAGTATTAATTTAATACCCGGACTCTGTTTTGTTCGTTTACAGTACACAGGCCACAGGACACCCATACTCTTCAAACATGGTTAATCGATGCTTCAAAATGGTGAGAAGAAATAGAAGCATTGTCTGGATTTTCATCATTATATCCATAACTGTCTTGCAGTTGGGTCTCTCTTTTTATGTGGATTTCTTCTCTGGAAGATTTATATTTTCTCAATCAACTTCAAGTGAGTTTAACAAACTGAAAGAGCTGGCAAGTGAACAAAAGCTGGAAAATGCAACCGAGGCACAAACAAGAACAACAGTACCGCCATATGCAGTTTTCAACACCGAATCACGCGCAAATTGGAAAGCGTTTGAACACAAGACAACTCTAATCACTAACAGAACTTGTGCTCAATATTACAGTCTTCTTATTCTTGTCTCCTCTGCTCCAGCTAATTTGAAAAGAAGAAATTACATCCGACAAACTTGGGCGTTCGAAAGGGCCTTTAAACCACGATGGACAACTGTTTTTCTTATCGCTCAAACGCGAATACAAAGCGAATCGAATTCATTGCTAAAGGAAGATGAAGTTTATGGAGACCTCGTGCGAGCTGACTACTACGATCATTACTGGAATCAGACTCTCAAGATAAAAATGGGTTTCGAATGGGCAACCTTGTATTGCAAGTTCGCGTTTCTTTTAAAGACTGACGACGATGTGTTTGTGAACTCAGCAGGACTTCTTTCTTTCTTGAGTGAGCCTACCAGGCCAAAGAAAAAGCTTTACATGGGAGAACATCGGCGAAACCCTCTAGCGAATAGGGAAGGTAAATGGAAAGTAACCAAAGAAGAATATAACGAAACACACTATCCAGATTTCTGTCCCGGTTTTGGATATGTTTTATCCCACGATGTTGTAATCTCGTTTGTCAAAACTTTTGCCTTTGTATCATACTTCAGACTGGACGATGTCTACGTCGGTATGCTAGCGAACAGAACTGGGATAAAAGTTATTCACAACGCCGGTTTTGAATTGAATTCACGAAGGCAATGCATTCCGAATGCGGGCACTTTAGTAAGGCACGGATTTTATGAACTATTTCAAAACCCGGAAGAATGCCTGCTTGAGATTTTTAATAGAGCCACAAAAATTCTTGAATCAGGTTTGTTGAAATAGTGCCACACAGTGTATACATACAGAAATCGTTTTACTTTTAATGGCCGCTAAACAAACACTGAACTGCTGAATTACTATGTAAACACATCCGCTGAAAAAGGCGATAAAATGTTTCTCTGTTGGAATTTAGCCTATTGCCGGGGAATAGGGGAATAAAATGTCAAAGAAGAAAATCTTGCTTACTCCTTGGAGCAACGAAGAAAATATTTCTGAAGTATTACCAAACCATTTTTTCGATTCAATTCAATTCAAATGCCATTATTTAAAGGTCAAATGAACCAAAATATCGACATTCTTTTTTTAGCGATTTTAAAGCAACCAAGCGTTAGAAGAACTCATTATTAACTAAACTTAAGAAGAAATTTTGCTTTCTGAGCCTTAAAGCTCGAACTATAGCAAAAACTACGAAGATTTCCGAAGACTTCACGAAAACGTTTCCAAAATGACCGCGCACTGGAATGGAAGGAATGGATCGAGCTTTGAATTTTGTGACGTAATAGTTTTATTTCACGGCTTTGCGATCGAAGAGACGATCGTCGTTTAAAGAGCGAATAATGTAAAGTTTGAGAGTTTGAGTCAGCCTAAGTAATTCAAGTAATTCTGAAAGAATCTAAGCTTCTTTTAAACATGGTTGTTATATTTTTTACTACATTGTAATCCAGTTTCAAAGATTAATAATTATGAAAGCACTGAGTAAAATTGTAAGCATTGTACGATATAGGAGGTTTTCAAACACTGGATGGCGTATAAAAATCATCAGTCTGCTCAGCTTGGTATAGAACAATAAGTTTTGTTATATACCCCAATCTAAATGCAGTGTTTTTGGGATTTGCACGTAATTCTTATCAGGAGGTGTGCGGCTTGCAACCCGGATCGGTATGCAGCGCGAAGTTATCCTAGGATGTGGCCAAAAGTTAAGATTGAATTCACTGTTTCTTTTCTGTACTCGAGTCACACAAAACACAAAAATAAATTTGTACACAAAAATTTAACTTGAATGAAAGGGTATTTCTCAATGCAAATTCGAAACTGCAAAGCATCACGCAGGGTAAAACTTTCAATGAATAAATTCGTGTCGTTTTCAGCTGAAGGAAAAATCAGTGTTGGAATAGATACTGAGCGTTTACACACTGCCCCCGCGGACACTGTGAGTTCTGTTTGTATTAGCTGTTTTTTGGTCCATATTTATTTAGCCGGTACATGTTATTTAGGGTTCGAAATTAACGGTTGTAAACCCAACATAAATACAACATTTGAAGCTTAATTTTATACGCGTCAAAAAGCACGTGCACGTGCATGGAAGCAAATTATTTGACGAGGATATTGAACTATCGAACTCAAATTCTAATGCTTGATCATGACCAGCCAAACCAACAAAGTAAAAGTGCTAATAATCATAACAAATACTCTATCTAGCTCTAGGTGGAATAAGAAAGGTGCAAAATGCATACCTCTAACTTCCTTCGTTTAGCAAAAGCCGAACGGACAGTGGGGTCTTTGTGCTTCGGAAGACATTCTTCCCCGTGATTTCTTTTCCGAACAAAAAAAAATAGTCCGCGGCACAGCATCCTCTTTGAGGTGGAGTCTTAGCGGCTTGAAATCAGAACCCAGAAACCTACGTATTGCCAGATTTTCTCTGAAGTAGTCTTCGGTAAAATGAACCGCACAAATGCGAGAGTTCTTTCCTGGCTGAAATTCTTTTCTTTCATTTTCAAAAGCCATTGTTTCCTGAGCTTTGAATTTGCTGGAAACTTAAACGCACAAAACACCATGATGTTCCATTCTTGTGAGCTTCATCACTAAAACACTTGAATTTCCCGACAATTTTCCATAGCGCTCTACGATTATGAAGGCCAAAACTAAGCATTTTTCAACTTGAAATTTCTCTGTTTTGCAAAGTCCAATTCCTTTGAAACTTCGGAATATGTTTATTTGGTTCTTAATCAACAAATTGGCCTAAAAAAAAGAAAATTCGAAATTTTGGTTCATTTGACCTTTAACCATAATATAAACATAGGTACACATTAGGATCACAAGCGTTATAAAGTCAATCAACGTGGCATATTGATGTTGGCAATTGCGTTTCGTTTTCAGCCAAATAAGTCAATGTATGAGAGTGTTCCTGAGAATGCTCCGAAAATTGCTCTAAATAGTACATGTAGAAAACGATTTGAATCACGTTATTTTGACGTCTCTGTGTTTCTGGAGTGGGTTTAAAGTCGTTATTTAGACGAGTTTTACTTTATGAGGTTTTTCTTCCCCGCAAAAACGTCACAAAAATTCACCAAAATGTTTTAGACCCTGATTTCACAAATCATGTATTTATAATGACATAAGCGGCCACCGTCGGAAACATGATGGCAAGCAGGTGATTCCTCAGAAATAAAAGTTGTCGAAGGATTTTTCTGAAACTTTCCCTGAATATTCTTTACCAAACACTGTTTCGAAAATAAAATAAAAAAGATAGTTCACCGTGCTACAAAAGAAAAACGATGGCCAGTCTTGCCCCATTTATGCCTGTACTGCTGGTATTAATCGCGCCTGTTATTGCATCGGTCTCAACGTTAACCAGGTTTTAACTGTTGACATTTTTCGGTAGCTGGAAGCAGAGTTTTAGTTAATTAAAGTAAAAGCAAAGCAAAGCAAAGTATATTAAGGTAAGTATATTATTTATGGCAAAATCACACAATTTCAAACGACATCCACTCTCGTTCATCCAGTCTTTGTTTTCAAGGTCTTTGTTTTCTAGTCTTTGTTTTCAAGGTCAAAATTTGCGTGCTTGGGAAACGGTTTTGTGCACGCTTTAAAATATATCTTGTTTTCCTTCCAAAAAATTTTACACCAAAGTTATGCAATAAAAATATGGGTCACCGCCCTTGTTTATGACAAAACGACGATTTATCGCCTACCTGAGCCAAGCCGTATTGAAAATGCCGCCATTTCGTTTATTGCGCGTGCTAATTGCGCGTAAGATTCTGCGCAGTAAGGGCGCGCAATACAATACTAAGGAGGTTGGCCACTTATTATCAGCTGCTGCCTCAGTAATGATATCAAACAAACGCCCAGTCACTGGTAAATAAGTTGTGGTCATTCTTGACATTAGTCAAGTTACCTGTTAAGCACCCTTAGGTTAGCTTTCATAACAAAAAATGAACTCCATGACCCCGGCCCATCTTTAATGACTGACTTATTATCAGCATGTCATGATACAACTTGATGCAAAGTGTAAAAATCTATCTAGGGTTTTAGAGTCACCTTAAAGTTTTGAAAATCTAAGAAGGGGCCTTTTAGAAAGGTCACGTTTCTTCAATACAAAATAGCGTGAAACGGAATTAAGGAATTACATGAAGACGGCACCAACCAGGCTAACCCGGGAGTGCTATTTAGGCTAACCTAAGTACAATTAAGGTACACTCTGGTTAGCCTGAATATCACTCTGGTCAGCCTGTTTACGGCTAGCTCTCAATCCGATGGTAATGGGTTTTTCTTGTTTCGGTGATTTTGTTTCGTTTCGGTGGTTTTGCTCGTTTCGGTGGTTTCGTTTCGTTGTTTCGGGTTTTAGTACATGCCGCCAAGAGCGGCCGTGGCGGGTTCGTTTGTATATTGATTATTTTTTTAAAAAACGAGCCTTTTACTGATTAGTTTATTTGTGGTTACTCATTCCAAAATGGCGGCTTCGGAGCAAGGTGAGTGTCAACTCGTTTTACCTGGAAAAAGTCCACAGTTTCACAGCGAAATGGCCTCAAAGAGGCGTTATTTACTGTCAGCCTAACAAAAAATTAATGTCTCGTTTTGTTGCATTTTTCAGCGCTAATCTTCGTGCAACCGACGCGGGAAATTTTGAGTCTAAAGGATCTCACAAAGTGGGAGAAGTAGTGAGAAGTCTCAGGTCAGATTTACCATGCATGGGCAGTTTACGTCCATGTTGTTCAGATAGCCAAATCAGTCAATCAAATCAAATCAATAGTACAAAAATCACAACATTGGGATCGCTATGGGTTTTTTTTTTGTAATCTTTTGTCATCTAATGTTCTGTAGTTAATGTACTTTAAATGCAATTTCATACGACTCTTAGGTAGGGCTGCAACGATACATTTTCTTAGCAACCGATACATATCTCGGTACAAGTGCCACGATACGATACACGATACGATACATCATAACATACAAGTGACAAATGACGTAATGTTACTAAACTGCTTTGGGATCTTTAATTTCCATTGATAACAATTAACAAATGGTAAAAAATAACACAAGAAGATAACAAGAAGTGTCTTACTCCTTGGCCATCGTAAAAAACTTTGAATCAAAAGTCTTTCCATACCTTTGACTTATAAGAGGACGGTGCCAGTTGTAACTCAACTGCAGAGGAAGACATTTTGACGAAAGAACCAACGTGACGAACGAACCGCGTGTTTTTGTTGCGGGCGCATAAGACTGTGTCAGCTGACAACTTATTGAAACTACGCATGCTTTCGTGCCGCCATCTTGAAAAATACGTGACTGGAAGCATGCGAAGCGATACTAAGCAACGACGAAGCCCTGTGGCTAAAAAAAGGCCTGTACTTGGGTAAGGAATCATAAAACTGATTAAAACAGTAATTTCTGAATGTTGGTTGATGAGAAATATTTTGTTGTTTTGCGACACAGCGATATCCCATTCAAACATCGATATTCGTATCGTGACAAAAAATATCGCGGTTCACCGGTGCACCGGTGTATCGTTGCAGCCCTACTCTTAGGAAGACCATATGCATGTAAGTGATGATGATTATGATACTAATGAAGGGCATCCAGTCAACTTTATTAGTATGTTATTGGCTGCCATACAAATGCGGATACTGTATCTGCTACAATAACCAAGTACCCATCCTCAACCAACACTCTTCCTTGAATAAGTGCCCCCATGTTATATTAACCCACCACGAGCCTTGAAAAGCCATCATAATGGGGCAAGATCAATCTTTGGAACTTTAGAACCTGCAGAAAAAGTTAGTTGCCCAGCAAGGAGTTCTTGGATGGATGACCAACTTGGAATTCGACTTCACTTTCTGGGAGTATTCTGTATACACGATAAAGCATGTCATTTCATATTTAGCACATTTTCACCCAAAACGTAAAAATCCCCGTGACAGTTCCCCTTTAAAGAACGTTTTGTTCTTATTTCCTACGTACAAGGCACTGAATGATCTGTAACCTTCGTACGTATAAGATCTGCTCAAGTGCTATACACGCCAGCTAGATGCTTGAGATCCAATCCAAAAATATGTTGACTGCCCAAAGATATGAATTAGAAATCTATGGACCAAGGGACTTTTCTACTGCAGATCCAGTATTCTGGAACAACTTACCAAGTGAAATAAGACTAGCCACAACGCTGGACTCCTTTAAGTCTCTTTTGAAAACATATCTTTCTAAACAAGCATGTTGCATATGACTTTTTTTTATTACTTTCTAGTTTTTGTTCGGTTTTAGCTATGTATCCTTTTAATAAGTAGTATTTTCTAAACCACTTTGTACTAATAGTATTTGAAGTTTGCATGTTCTTTTTTTACAGCCGTTTTACTAATATAGTAATCAGTTGTCTAAGCTGTCACATTTTGACCAATCAAAGATCCGTTTATTGTTAATCAAATGAAGTCGTTCTGAGGTCCATACGTTGGTTTTGTTTACGTCGTGAATAACTCGTTTGTAAGGTGCCGGTAGTTGTTGACATTTGTTGAAAGGCGTTTGTTCTAAGCTTGCGTATCAGCTTTACACTGTACGAACTACCGCTAATCAAGGTGGGATGCAAACAAAATATTAAACGTGAACTAAACCAATATCTCATCTTTATCTATTTTTCTGCATGGGACAATCAGAGGAATGTGAAAGTTTCGCGGATTTTACCATCAGTTGGATAATATGACGAGGTTGTAACGAAAAACCCGTTAACAACATAGTTAATTTTTCTTCGATCTTTCAGGTAAACTGAAGGTCTTAGACAAAAGTAATTCGAAAATCGCATATGCAAATAAGTGTGTCGAGAGCTCATGCAAAATAGGTTTTTCCTTATTGTTTATTGAGGTGTTTGTGAAAAGCGTTAATTTTCGTCTTTGTGCTTTTGTGTGGTAATATTTATGTACCAGAACGGTACTCGATGCTGGTCAAGCGCGTTCCTGGATGTTTTGCATCACAGTTTCTGCAATAGCAACCCTGAGAAACCGGCGACCCCGTTATAAGGCTGTTCCGTGCAACTGCTTGTAGTTTTTCCTGTTGACAATCGACGTAAGGCAGAGAATCAGTAAGTCCAATTAAGATGCTTACTGTCCGTAACTAGGACCGTACCTTATAACAAGCGAACCGAGACACTTGCCTTTGTAAAAATCTTGAACTTACTTTTACTTTTCATGTTCCTGTAAGAAGCTATGATTACTAGTACGTAAGTAAATGTGAAAGAGTGGGGTGCTTCTTTTTCTGATATTGCCTCGGTAAGCTATTTCGTCTGGCTACGGCCCTGCATGATAACGGTTAAGCGGAGGGAGAGGAACGGGACGGCTGTACACAGGCTAAGCCAAATTCAGTGGAATACTGATGGTTAACAGTGATTTCACACCAAGAGACACAAGTTTGTAGTCCGCGTCAGGTATCTGTTAAGGCGCTTAGTCGCCAACTGGTCGGCCGGTCCGGTGGTTTTTAATGTGAAATGGACCTTTTTCAAGCGATTTTCGAACAAATCATTTGATCGAAAATCGCTTGAAAAAGCTCCACCAAAACAGTGTATAATGAAATATTCTTATATTGACTGCTTTGAGAGGACAAAGACTGACTAGCAACGGAATTCCGTTCTCGAATATATCGGTCTGGCCGGCCAGTGCTGACTAAAGGTAAGCGCCCTTGAACAGCAAATCGCACTTCCATAAGTATTAATTTAATACCCGGACTCTGTTTTGTTTGTTCGTTTACAGTACACAGGCCACAGGACACCCATACTCTTCAAACATGGTTAATCGATGCTTCAAAATGGTGAGAAGAAATAGAAGCATTGTCTGGATTTTCTTTATTATTTTCATAACTGTTGCATTCTTGCAGTTGGGTCTCTCTTTTTATGCGGATTTCTTCTCTGGAAAATTTATATTTTCTCCATCAACTTCAAGTGAGTTTAACAAACTGAAAGAGCTGACAAGTGAAAAGAAGCTGGAAAATGCAACCGAGACACAAACAAGAACAACAGTACCGCCATATGCAGTTTTCAACACCGAATCACGCGCAAATTGGAAAGCGTTTGAACACAAGACAACTCTAATCACTAACAGAACTTGTGCGCAATATTACAGTCTTCTTATTCTTGTCTCATCTGCTCCAGCTAATTTAAAAAGAAGAAATTACATCCGCGAAACTTGGGCGTTCGAAAGGGCCTTTAAACCACGATGGACAACTGTTTTTCTTATCACTCAAACGCGAATACAAAGCGAATCGAATTCATTGCTAAGGGAAGATGAAGTTTATGGAGACCTCGTGCGAGCTGACTACTACGATCATTACTCGAATCAAACCCTCAAGATACAAATGGGCTTCGAATGGGCAACCAGATATTGCAAGTTCTCGTTTCTTTTAAAGACTGACGACGATGTGTTTGTGAACTCAGCAGGACTTCTTTCTTTCTTGAGTGAGCCTACCAGGCCAAAGAAAAAGCTTTACATGGGAAATCATCGGCGAAACCGCCCAGCGCTTAGGGAAGGTAAATGGAAAGTAACCAAAGAAGAATATAGCGAGTCACACTATCCAGATTTCTGTGCCGGTTTTGGATATGTTCTATCCCACGATGTTGTAATCTCGTTTGTCAAAACTTTTGCCTTTGTACCATACTTCAGACTGGACGATGTCTACGTCGGTATGCTAGCGAACAGAACTGGGATAAAAGTTGTTCACAACGCCGGTTTTGAATTGAATTCACGAAGGCAATGCATTCCGAATGCGGGCACTTAAGTAAGGCACGGATTTTATGGACATTGGGAGGGAGATTGCCTGCTTGAGATTTTTAATAGAGCACAAAAATTCTTGAAACCGGTTTTTTAAAATAGTGCCACACAGTGTATACACACAGCAATCATTTTACTTTTAATAGAGATTGTCCGGTAAACAAGCAGTGGATTCAGTAAACAATGCTGCCGAAAAAAATGTTTCCCTGTTGGAGTTTATAGCCTCTTGCCGAGGGAAAGAATGTCATCATGATGAAAGAAAATCTTGCCTACTCCTCGGAGCAACTAAGAAAATACGTATTTTCTCAATTAAACGCCTACGGCATTTATTTCAAAATTGGCCTTGCGGACCCGGCGTTTAATTGAAACCGGCATTTAGTCGGGGCCCGGCGTTTATTTATGAGGTGTAAGTTTCTGTCATTTTTTCAGATTGATTTATTATCACCCATTCTCCGAGGTTTGTGATTGCGGAAAGTGCTATCCCTGGTATCGCCCCGGCAAACTCTACCCCAGAGTCTTTGAGGATGATTATTACCAAAAATTACAGCATTATATACAGCACATGTATATGCAGGATATGCAGCAAACGGAATGCAAAGAATATCCAAAAACAGGAGCAAGTATGGGTAAAAAGTTTTAATTTCCTCATAAATGTTTATTAAGATTATCAAAATAGCATAGCACACTAGTATGTCGCAGTAGTACTTGTTGGTTCGAACGCAAACAAACGCCGGTGCCTCGATTAAACGTCCCTGGCGTTTATTTAATAAACAAATTTTTTTGACCCGGGGTTTTATAAGAGGCCGGCCTTTAATCGGGGTTCGGCGTTTAATTGAAAAAATACGGTAGTTCTAAAGAATTTACAAACAATTTTTGCTTAGCTAACCATTCAATTCAATTCAAATGTCATTATATAAGATCAGAAAGTCATAAGGAGTTGTTCAACCCTTATGGGTTTCTGATAAGATATGTTTATCGCTTAGCCAACCAAACGGCGAAAAACAAGATTTTTAATCGTGAGCAATCTTTCTTCATATTACCGTCATAATTAGTTTAAATGTTTTGTACAATTTCATTTCGGACAGAAACCTTCGGGGGAAAAGATCTTTCGAAAGTTACTCGTAAATTTTAGCATCCTAGAATTTTCTAAGTTAGGGTTGTAATACAGTTGAATCTCGGTAATTCATACCACTCGAACCTCCGGTTAACTCGAACCTTTTTCAATTCCACTCTAAATCATATTTTTACTAACTGTATCCTGGATAACCGGAAATTTTCTCGAGATTCAACTGTATTATCCACGATAATGACCACATCACACTGATTTTAAAAGATTTACATTGATTACCTGTTAAAGGGACACTGTCACCAATTTTAGGATAACTTTAAAAAGCCAAAACACATTCAAATCACAGAAGACCCAAAAATACTGGTTCAGTTTCGCTTACAACTACCTAACCAGTTCTCTGAGACTATAATAAAGTGTGGTTGACTGCAGATCGCCAGGATACGAATGGCAGCAACTTGAAAACATCAGGCTGATTTTTTCCTTTGTTTCGTGGAAAAATCGCCGGCCGTAACTATCGTTTGTTCTTCTTTTGAAAGAATCAATAGATTTCCCTCTCTTGACTTTCTGAGAGTATTCTGTGTACGCGAAAAAGCATGTCATTTCATATTTAGCACATTTTCACCCCAAAACGTAAAAATCCCCGTGACAGTGCCCCTTTAAAGAACGTTTTGTTTTTATTTCCTACGTACAAGGCACTGAATGATCTGTAACCTTCGTACATATAAGATCTGCTCAAGTGCTATACACGCCAGCTAGATGCTTGAGATCCAATCAAAAAATATGTTGACTGCCCAAAGATATGAATTAGAAATCTATGGACCAAGGGCCTTTTCTACCGCTGCTCCAATACTCTGGAACAACTTACCAAGTGAAATAAGATAAGCCAGAACGCTGGACTCCTTTAAGTCTCTTTTGAAAACGTATCTTTCTAAACAAGCATATTGCACATGAATTTTTATAATTACCTTCTAGTTTTTGTTCGGTTTTAGCTATCTATCCTTTTAATAAGTAGTAGTTTCTAAACCACTTCTTTTTTTTACAGCCGTTTTACTAATATAGTAATCGGTTGTCTAAGCTGTCACATTTTGACCAATAAAAGATCAGTTTATTGTTAATGAAATTAAGTCGTTCTGACGTCCGTACGTTGGTTTAGTTTACGTCGTAAATAATTCGTTTGTAAGGTGCCGGTGTCACAGCGGATTTGCCCGGTCCAAATCCGCTAGCGGATATGGACCCCCTGGACCAAATCCACTAGCGGATATGGACCCCCTTTGCGGATTTTGACCCCATAAACAATTGTTATTTTAACTTTGTTTCCTTCTCACTCAGTAAATTTTTCCATTTGCAAGCTTGTTTTAACGTTCCCTTGAATGACAACACAAAACTCCGGTAACAAATGCATATCTCGTTTTAATTCTGCCATGTTTATTATAAATAATATAACAACTTCATATAATAGCGATGCAACTTTGCGTTCTATGGCAGGCCTCTAAGTTATTACAGAAAATGACTATAATTCATTGACAAGCTTAACGAAAACTAAAGACCGAACTAAAGATAAGCTCGATTACCAGCCGCTGTTCGGGGAATGAGGAAAGACTGAACACGAGAGGACGGCGGAAATCGAGCCTATGCCGATTTCTGCTCGTTAAAAAACAGGGATGGATCTGATAATCCTTGCCATACTGCAAACTTTGGTAGAGAATATAGTCATCCGCCCTCTCTTCCTTACCCAGAGGAGGGGTAAGGAAGAGAGGACGGATGACATTTCAAACTATAGAGAATACGTCCTACTTGAAATCGAAGCTTAACGATTTCTCGATCTCAAAATAAGGTCGGAAAACCAAGAGGCTATCATCCTGCAAACTTCAGCCATTTTCCCCCTTCTCGAGGGAATTCTTGACCGGGAGCCAATCACATCTTCCGTAATCGAACACGTGATAATTTTAGTAGCGCCTGCGCAGACATTTTTCGCCCGTGAATTGTAATGGATGCTGCGTTTCCGTTTTATTAGCATTCTCGGTAGTTAGTGAAAATAACAGCAGTGCGAGAAACACAAATGTAACTACGTGCTGATTTCGCTGTAACGCAAAACAAGAAGATGCGAACTCTAGATGAGCTAATCTGTGTTTATTCTTTAGTGAATAACAAACGCTGAAATACAAAATTGGTGAGCAGGTGAGTCGAATTAATTGCTGCATTAAATAAAGTTGCGAAGCTAATGTAGCAAACACACGTAAACTTTCGCAAGAAAACTTGACTGAATGTTTCGATATAAACAAGGAATGCTGCCATAAATTTTCAGTTTGTTACAAAATGCTCGGATTCGTAAGATGACGCTCTAGATAGGTAAGGTTAAACACGGAGCGAGCCTATAAAAAGGCCCCATCTAGCACTTTGTTGGCTTCAATTTTAAAAAGTCGTGTTAGAGTAACGGTCATGAAACAGAAGAGCTCCGCAAATTTTGCATTTTAAATGCGATCCCAGTACATTTATGTGGAATTTACAAGCACATATACAAATATCAACTACCAGCATTTCTTTCCATACAAGCTAAAATAAAATTTAAACAGTTTTTGCATTCATCTTGAAGATTCAAAATTCATGTTGACCACGTACAAACACTGTTGCGACGTGAAAGCTCAAACAGATAATGATAAACACATCAATGACAATCGTTTCAGTATTTTGTTTTTATGGGTCAAGAATTCAAACAACAAGGATAACAATGCTTTGAAACCAATCTCTATCTTTCGAAATTAGGCGAACCAGGAGAGTACAGGCGGGCGGCAAACGTTCTTGTTGTATTATCCTGAAACAGGAACAATCACCAAATTCAATTTGAAGCAACAAAGTTCAAAACTGCAAGTTTCGTTTGCTCTTCAGCTGAATTATTTGTGGCATGTGCTTGACTAAAATCTTTTTCTTCAGCAATAAGCGGATTATAAATTTATCTCTTTGGGAGGCCACAATATTTATTTGTTTAATTAGCTTGCGACGCATTTATCCAATTTAATTACTGGCGCTACAAGCTCAGATCCGTGATTTCGCAGAACAATGCATGATAGCTACAGGTATCTTTCACTATTTCTAAACCTCGCTTTCGATTGTTTGTACCCAACCAACAAAACGGAGAATTTTATCCACGAGAATCTTGATGTTATTTCTTGTACTGCTTTAAATCAATTTTTAGATTAGAAAACGAGCCAAGTTTGGCGAGGACGTCTTTTCCCAGATACAGGTTTCTCACCGCTTGCTCTTGTTCAGTTTTTAAATGTAAATCCCGAAGTTTGCGTGCAATAGCATCTGTTACGCCGCAAAATGTAATAATCGCCGCAAAATGTAATAACAATCGCCGCAAAATGTAATACTGACGCAAAATGTAATAACATTGACGCAAAATGTAATAAAGTGTTCAACGCAAAATGTAATAACTTTTCAACGCAAAATGTAATAACTTTTTTAACGCAAAATGTAACAACGCAAAATGTAATAACTTGTAAGATCATGACTGAGTGACATTTACCTAAATGTTAAAAAGCTTTTAACATTTTACTAGCCTTGCAATTTGAGTTGTTTATTCTACGCTTTGAGTGACGTCTATCGCGTCTATCTCGTCTATCTCCTTCAGGAGATCCGGAAAGAAAGTTGCCACGAAATTGATGAAAGCGTCGCGTGGTTCTCTGCTATTACAAATTGTGACATGAATAGATTTATTGTCAACCCTCGGATATTTAACAATTATTCCACGAGCGCGCGTTGGATATGAGATGGTAGATAGCCAACGAGGCGCGTAGCGCCGAGTTGGCTATAACAACCTCATATCCAACAAGCGCGAGTGGAATAATTGTTTTATTAAAAACGCCCAAAAGAATTGCAATATTTGAGCCCCCCAGCTGTTTTCATTGACGCGTATCGGCTACGATATTTGTGGTCAGTGGTATATGAGCTCATATACCATTGCCTGTTAACCAATCAAAACTCAGGAATTGCAATATACCATTGCTAGTTTTTAATAAGGGTACCTATGACCTTTTCCGCGTTTACTCTAACGCTTTTGGGGGCGGGGAGAGAGAGAGAGATCCTGGGAACGAGGTCGCGTTTACTCACACTAATTCAAGGGTCAGAAATTTGGCATAAATCGTTAATCGTGGTTTAAAATCGGTCAAACTGTTTTGTTTAAAAATATATCCTTTATAATATATCATCGTAACCATCCATAGCGAACAAAATCGTACATTTTGTTTTGAACTAAAACAAGGCAAGATTTAAGGTTACCGTATACCTTCAAGGGTAGATTAGGAAGGAATGTGCGGCAAAAAGTGCTTATTTGTGTCATTTTTAAATAACACCAACCAAAATCCATCACCGGTACCTCAAAACGTCAACGTCAATTTCATGTCGCCTACTATAGCTTTACGTAAAAAAAGGAAGGTGCGTTTCATAATGGCAGTAGTTGGCCGGTGAATTTTAAGTATTTCATTAAAAAAAGGCTTGTGGTCCTAGGACACCCTCCTTTGCGTCTTTCCATCACCCCCTGGCGGCTAACTCACTTCCACTCGTTCACATGTCTTCTTTGCCGCGCCCTCCCCCACTCACCCCTTCTTTTATCCATCACTACCACCAAAAGTTGAGGCCATGCCCAAGACAACAAAATGTGCTCCGTTGTCGTGTGCTCAGTTGTGTGAGTTATACAAGAAAGAGAGGTATCCCCCGACAACTTAAAAGCTTTATTCCATCTACGAGAAGTTTCCTGAATTTGTATTACTTGCCATGGCAGGAGACGACCCTACCGCTGGGCTTACTCCTGGTCATTTTCAGCCGAGAGCTTTCTATAAACTCTAGATAGGCAGGAAACCAAGATACTATTAATCTTCTCTTCCAACAAGTACAGTCTATGACTGTGTCGAACATTTTATCACCCAAATACATGAACAAGTCTATTGAAAGTTGAATTAAACTGGAAACAAAAATGAAAAAGAAGAAAGTCTCGAATCCTCCTCCTTTAACGAAAAATAAAAGGTTTAGCCCTCCACGAATGTCTTATTTTTTAGTTATGAACTCGTGCACAACTCACCGAATTGCCAGTCCTTACGCCCGTAGCACCAGTCCAGCTAGAGTACACATCAGATACACCCTCTGTGCACCTTTATACGAGAGACTTCTGAATAGGTACTTTGACTTCTCATACAGATTTGTATTACATTTTGCGTTAAAAAAGTTATTACATTTTGCGTTGGAAAGTTATTACATTTTGCGTTGAACACTTTATTACATTTTGCGTCAATGTTATTACATTTTGCGTCAGTATTACATTTTGCGGCGATTGTTATTACATTTTGCGTTAGTATTACATTTTGCGGCGATTATTACATTTTGCGGCGTAACAGCATGCATGTGTAATTCACACTGCTTCGCTTCACTCGTCACTTGTCAAATGCTAATTGAGCGGCCTGAATGTTGCGTGCATGCGAATGAGTCCATTTGGAATGAATATTAATGAAAAATCTTTGTTTCTTTGTAACAGTATTGATCCTGCTGTATGTCGGTCAACTGCTGCTTTTGTTTTTCATGCAATGTCTCTTAGGCATGAAACTTTATTTTCCAATTGATTATTATTTCTGATTCTATTTTATATATCTTTATAATTTCTTAAGTATCACTAGGTAATGCCATGTATTTTGTATGGAAATACCTTAATAAATTGTTGTTGTTGTTGTAAAGCCAACGAACCAATCACAGGACAGATAAGCGATTTTAGCCAATGGGAATTAGCGGCCTCTGGAGGCCGCTAATTCAACAACAACAACAACAACAACAACACACTTTATTTGCATTCCCAATTACAAATGGTATTGCAAAAGTATAGGAAAATAATGATAATAATAATACGAATTACATCTAAAGATATGTAAGGGCAAGTAATAGGATCAACTAATTGACAATTGTTGCGATTGTCGATTCATTTCTTAGTGCAAAAGCTTCATGAATGAAGTAACCTAATTTTTTACAGAGAAAGGCATCTATATTATTAAAGAGAAATGTAATTTTTGGATTGGCATCTAAAGAACTAAAATCAGAATAATTTCTAACAATGTAGTCTATTAGAGATTTTCTAATTGTATCATATCTACTACAATTAAGTACAAAATGTTCTTCGTTTTCAATTTCATTTGAGCTGCAGTTTTGACAGATTCTCAGATGCTCAGGAAGTTTAGGATAAGAATGTCTACCAGTTTCAATTCGTAGGTTATGGTTGCCTACTCTAAGTTTTGCCACTGCCCGACGATGTTTAAGATTTGTAATTAGTTCTAGTGAGTTAGAGGGAGTAACATCTGTTTTGAAAGTAGAGTAAAATTTCAGTTTTTTGTTACATCTAATCAATTCATGTTGATGCATTTCTAAACCAGTTTTAAAGTTTTCGATTATTTTGGATTGACACTGTTTAGTTTTTAATCTATCTCCTTTTGTATCAATCATAGTTTGAAGATCAGTAGAGAAATCGGTACCATATTGTTTAAGTATATCATAGTTGGAGAGCATAAAGCATTTTTTCCAGAGTCTGCCAGTTGAGTTGAAATTTGAAGGCATTGTTTGGCAACGCTTGAAGTCGGAAGGTTTAGTAAGTGAAGCCAAAACTTGAGTGTATTAGAGAAAATAGTTAGTTTGAGAGGGAGTCTTCCGGTTTCATTTCTTGCTGCGACATTCGATGCTCTTTTATTAAGGCAAAGATAAGACTTGTAAAATTGCGAGTGAAAGCGTTCGATAGGATCTTTCTCCCATTTGTTAAGATTGAGGCTATCATATGCCCCCCATATTTCTGAACCATATAAAAGAACGGGTAGAAAGACAGCATTAAATAAGAAATTACATTTGGATATAGAGAGTTTGTTGAATTCAATATACCTTTTGAATGCAAATACTGAACTTCTAGATTTTTCGACTAAACTCTTTTTTGAGGAGGTGAAACTCCCATTCGAGCTAAATATTGTTCCCAGGTAGGTGTAATCTGGGGTATAAATAATTTGGTTTCCATTTAAAAAGAAAGAATATTTTTCCCGGGTGCTTTTACGGTTCTGCTTTTGAAAAATTAAAACTTTTGTTTTCCGAAGATTTATTTTCAACAGCCATTTTTGTACGTAATTTTGGAGTTTGTTGATTTGCTTTTGAAGACCTGAAGCACTTTGAGATATAAGGACTAGATCATCTGCATAAAATAAACAATTAAGTGGATCCCCATTTGGTAGGGTAATTGCGTCTGTATCACGAGAGTTATCTAGAGTAAAAGGAAAGTCGTTTAAATATAGATTGAATAGTAGAGGAGACAGAATACATCCTTGTCTTACACCCCTGTTGTAATTAAAGAATTGGGTCCTACGATTTCCGCACTTTATGGCGCATTTGGATCTAGAGTACATGTCTGAAATCAGTTGATAAAAGTGTCCACCTAGTTTATAGGTAATCAGCTTTGAAAGTAAACCATCATGCCATATAGAGTCAAAAGCTTTTTGAAAATCAACAAAACAGCAAAATAATTTTCCCTTATTTGCATTAGTTACATATTTGTCAATAAGAGTTCGTAAAGAGAAAATGTGATCCGATGTCCGAAATCCCTCTATGAAACCAATTTGTGAGGGATGTAATAGATTTTTGCTTTTGGTGAGATTTTGTAGTCTATTATTTAAAAGGGCTGTAAAAAGTTTTCCAAGGCAACTAGTCACGCAGATGCCCCTGTAATTAGTTGGATTTGACTTTTCCCCTGATTTAAAGATAGGTGTAATCAGTCCCATGGACCAACAATCAGGAAACATTCCTGCATCAAGAATAAGATTAAAGAGTCTTTTCAGTGAGGTCATCAATAGGAGACCGCCACTTTTTAACATTTCATTTCGTATTCGGTCTGTACCAGCCGCCTTCTTGTTCTTTAGTTTTTTAATGCCGTTTCTTATTTCACTCTCCGTAAAAGGATTGTCAAGTTCATTATAATGCAATAGAGACTGTTGTTTACGTTTTAGTTCTTCTATAACAGTCTCCTGTGTTTTGGAAAAGGTTTCTTCACTTGGAGCAGAGTGTAGTTGTTGGAAGTGTGTCAACAGTTCGTCTACAGGGACATTTAAATCAGCTGTATTGGAAGCCGATTTTGACATGGTTTTTAAAGTGGACCAAAATTGTGTGGGGTCATTTGTTTTGACGAGTTCTTGTATTTGAGTATCTTGGTATCTTTGCCTTTTATGTTGTAACATGGATTTATATTGTCGTTTTACCGTTAAATATTCTTGTCTGGTCTCTTCATCATGAGGATACGTCTGCTTTTTGTTCGAAATACGTCTCAAACGTTTTCGTAAATTTTTGCAATCAAACCAGACTTGTGATTGTCGATGTCTAACGAACTTCTTTTTGTCCAGAACAGGTTGTAATGATTTCTTTGCAGCAGCATCTATTATCCTTGTAAATTTATCTACAGCCTTGTTAATGTCACCTATTTGAGTTAAATTTTCTTTTTCAAAAACAGCGATCATGTTTTGCACTTCAGTAGACTGTAGAGCTGAAATAAATTTTTCTTTAGAATCTGGATTCACAGATTTTAAGCATTGGATTTTTGTGCTCGTATTTTTGTGCTCGTAATTAGCAATGGATTTAGCACTGGATTTAGCACTGGATTTAGTAATGAATTTTTTGTGCTTGTAATTTAGCAATGGTTTTAGCACTTGAAATTTTATGCTTGGTTTTTTGCTTTAAAATTATGTGGAAACTAAAACTGTATCAAATTCTTGGAAACCAAAACTGTATCAAATTCTTGGAAACCAAAACTGTATCAAATTCTTGGAAACAAAAACTGTATCAAATTCTTGGAAACCAAAACTGTATCAAATTCTTGGAAACCAAAACTGTATCAAATTCTTGGAAATCAAAATTGGATTCAAATCTTGATTCAATACTGGAAAATTATGTTCTTAAAAAGCTTTAGATTTTTAAGATCAATTCATCCAATACTAAATACCAACATGGGTTAAAAAGTATACTATACTCTTTTTTTAAAAAAATGGTTATTGAAGTGCGTTTAAAAATGTATACAAGTGTAACCATTAATTAATTCAAAACTGGGTAAAATTATGTTCATCAATTTTTCCAATACTAAATACTATTATTTGATACAAGTATTGATTTATTCAAGCAAGTATACAAGAATTTAAACAACATTTGAAACAAAGGTGTAAACACTCATATTAATGCTATTATACAACCTCTAACTATTAAAAATATGGTCTTCTAAGCCTTGTTACTCCATTATTTTTCAAACTCTGATGTAATATAAGCAAATCTATACTGTATACAAGTATTTAAACAACATTTAAAACAAAGGTGTAAAATATCATATTCATGGTATTCTAGACCCCTATAACTATTAAAGAATATGGTCTTCTAAGCCTTGGAACTCTGTTTTTTATCAAAGCTTGACGTGGTATTATAAGTAAATCTATATTGTATACAAGAATTTAAACAAAAATTGAAACAAAGGTGTAAACACTCATATTAATGCTATTATACAACCTCTAACTATTAAAAATATGGTCTTCTAAGCCTTGAAACTCTGTTTTTTATCAAAGTCTGTGGTATTATAAGCAAAATCTATACTGAAAACATAGCGAAGCATATATGATGTTTTAATTTTAAATTAAAACTCCATATTCAAAAGCTCTTATAGTATTTTTCAACTCTGTAATCAAGAATTTAAACCACAGTTGAATCCAAGCGAAGCTCTTAATCAGATTTTGAAGATGTATTTGTATCAGAATCTGAAGATGTATTTGTATCAGAATCTGAATCTGAATTACATTTATGACATTTTGGTACAATTTCTGTGATTTTTATATCCATATCATCAATTTCGATATATAGCTTCTTTATAGTCTGTTTTGATATGAGGGCTTTTAATCTGCTTAAATCTTTAGTGTGTTTTTCATGACTTATCACTAATTTAGGTAAAAAATTATGATCTTCAATATCATTTTTGCTAGAAGCATTTGAAATTAGATTTTTTAATCTTTTATTAACACAATTTATTTTATTCTGTGTTAATATTAACTTCATAATATTTAATATACCAGGTTTGAAAACTCTACAGTCGAGATTTTTTCCTTGTTTTTTAATTTCTCTTAATGAATTCATGCTATATTATATAATGATGAAATTATTTTTTATATGTTTTTTGTGCGTTTTATATGTGTTGTAAATCTTTCATTGGTATCCATGTGTTGAATTCATTACTATATCCCTTCCATTTGACTAAAGCTTGTTTCTTCTTATAGTTCCTCCGAATGACTTTATCAATACGAAAAACATCCTGCTTAGCTTTCAATAGTTCAGGTTCATAAAAACTACCTTGTATTTCTTCATTATTCAAATCTTTTAATTTGTAGGTAATAGGATTAGTGTATTGTATCTTATCAACGATGAAAACCTCTTCAGACCAGTTTGATGTATAACCCTTGTCAAAAACCTTCCTTTTATACTTAGATATTCGGACCTTATCACCGACTTTGAATTTAGGTTTAGTTGATAATGGCTTCATATCACCATATAGATTGAAGTAAACTGTACCTTCATTCTTCTTTTTACTTGCCTCTTCTGGTGTCATTTTGATTGAACTATGCTTAGTGTTGTTATACTGTTTTACCAGTTTGGGTAGCATATCTAAATACTGTGTATTACCTTGAACAGTGAACTGCTTCCACATCTTAGTTTTTATTGTACGGTTCCATCGTTCACAAACACTTGATTTTTCCTCATTTTCAGTTGAGTACAATGTTATTTTATTCTTTTCTAAGAGGTCTTTCACATGTTTGTTGTAATACTCTTTACCCTTGTCTGTCCATAAATATTCAGGTTTTCTACCTTCTTTAAGGATTGATTTGAATGCTTGAGTAACAGTTTCACCTTTTTTATCTTTGAGAGGTACTATCCAACCATATTTACTGAAAACATCAAGTACCATAATAAGATATCTGTATCCCTTATTCCATTTACTAAACTGTTGCATTTCAACCAAATCTGAACACCATATTTCATCAATATGGTTAACTATAACACGCCGTCGAGTAAAGTTACGCTTTATTGGTTTGTGTAATTCATCAGCTAATTCTTTTTGCCAGTTTTCTTTACCCGACGGCTTTTTACGTTTTTTGGTTTTTTAACACCAAGACCCAGTTTTTGTTTTGTATTGATTAAGAACCGTGCAGTTTGACCCCATTTAGGTATTTCACCATATGGAATATCATCAAGCGATTTAACCATCTTCTTATCACATTCACCTTTTGATTTACCCATATCATAACAAATATCGTGATAGGCCGCTATTTCATCGACCTTATTATACGGGTCTACATGCCATTTAGTGACTTCACCAGTATTTTTATCATACTCTAGTTGTTTGTTAAGAGGATTGTATAAGGACCCATGTACTTGTAATTTCTAGGTGTCCATCCAGATTTTGGTTTTGGAAAACTTCCAATTAATTTATGTATATCAAATCCATTACCACATTGATAAAGAGGGTTTGTTGGATCATAAATACGATCACCAGCATACATTCCCATATCATAATCAATACCACTTCCTATCTTACCAGGATCTATTTTACGGCTGATATCACTAGTCACAGAATCAAGGACTTTATCTATGTATTTGTTTGACATATCTTTGATTTTTCGTTTTGCATAATCACTTTTAATAGCCTTTGCTCCAGCCATTCGAGCACCATAGATACCCGCATTTAGAATACCTTTCAAAGCTATTTCACCAAGAGAGTGACTATTATTAACATTGAATAAGCCTCCTTCTTGGTAGAGGCTTATTCGTTTTTTGACTTCACAAATCTCGTCTTTGTTATACCACATTCTAAGCACTTGCATTTCATCATCAACCGTCCATTTTTAGCCCTCTCAAATCGTTCACTTCCAGGCATACATTCGGTTTGTTTTTTCTGCTTCACGCAATAACTTTTAACCATATATATATATATGTGTTATATGTTTTTGAAGTAATTGATTATAAAACGATTGTTAATAATTTGGTTATTAAAATCAAATTCTGCATTATGAATGACATTAAGCATTGATACGCCATTTTGCCTCTCAAGTAGATAATAAAGACACCAATACCCGCATAAAACTGAATCACGTTCTTGAATCTCATCTCCTGAATAATATATCTGTTTACCGCTTGTATCCAAGTATTGAGCTACTTCAGAGGGCATCTCTAAACCAAAAGAGTCGAAGTATTCTGCATGTGACTTTCCGTTTCGATAAGCTACCCAATGAGTTCCTGAGCCTATTTTTGAATCCAAATTGACTATTCCACATTCATTATTCTTTATCTGATAAGGTAAAGAATCTCTTGAAAACACACCTTTGAAATGTTTTATTCCAAGATGATCAACCCAATTCAAAAGGTCAAAATTACTCAACGGTTTATTAACAAAACTTACAATAGAATGTTCAGAAGAGGAACGTTTTTGAATGGGCTGTTTTTTCCTAATAACAGTCCTTTGCCCTTTTTCGTTGTTCTTTTTTTTTTCTTTTTTGATCCAGTACCAAATTGATCTCCCCAATTACCAATTAATGGTGGTGACCTGAATAATGGGTTTATAATAAGCCCACCACTTGAATTATTACTTTTAGATTGTTGCTGTGGTTGTACTGGGACATAAACATTTGTTGAACGTTTAGATCTATGTCTGTCAACCTGAAGCCCCCTTCCTGTTAAAGCATTAAGAATAAGAGGAACCCCGATACTCGCCAGCAATGTACCGAGAAAGCCTCCATATTGTGATTTTGTTGGTTTGATGATAAGTTGACCACCAGTATGAAGTGCTGAAACAATCTGTTCTTTCTGCTTTTTTGTCAACATATCTTTATATTTGATCAGCTGATCTATCTTTGATTGTGGTACTAAAAATCCACCTGTTTGACCCTTTCCGAATATTTTATCAATACCAAGAGAACTGAGAGCTGATAAAGCTCCAGATGCAAAAGCTGGAGCAGCTTTTGGTACAGCTCTTGTTGCATAAGGCAATGCTCTCATTCCAAGGCTCATCAATGAAGTCCAAAGAGACCCTCCTTCTTGTATAATATATCTGATTTGAGTTTTGCTTATTTTCAGATCTGCACCTGTTCCATTTTTCATCGCCTTTTGAAGACGTTTCAGTTGCGTTTTTGTTAGATTGAGATGATCATTACCTGATAGATCACTTTTTGATAAACGTATTGTTACCGCTGATTTTTGTGAGAGAGCTTTTGCAAGTCTCTGTTTTTGCCCAGTTGAAAGCTTCACTCCATATTTAACATATGTCATATCTCTTATATTACATATGTTATATAAAATTAATAACTGTAATGACTTTAACCTGTATTTAAAATATGAAAATTAACGAAATAATAGTTTTCCGTTCTGTTGTACTAGTTCAGCATCTTGTTCAAAGAGAGTCAAAGCATATATACTGTAAGGTGTTGTAGTTGTGCCTGAAAGCTCATAACGAAAAGTAAGCTTTGTAGTACCATCTCGAATATCAGCTTTCTGTTTTGTTAAATCGAAATACACAAAAGGAAACAATGATTGAAAGTTGGAAATATTTAAAAGAGACCCTTCTCCGTACTCATTATTTTTATGTACATACTTTAGAACATCTCTGAATACCCGTGACAAATCAACAGAAGGCTGATAGTGATTTTCGGGATATTCAATATTACCCCCACCAACTTCTAACCAGCAGTTCATTAGAGTTCTCGGATCTGTACTTATTGAAAATGTGTTATATAGAAATGGGTTTATTAGCTGTGAATTCAAATTAGCATCATTGATTATGTAAATAAATACATGTCGAGGTCTCGTTATGCCACTGGTTATTCTGAAATGACCTGATCGTTGTGTTGCTGAATTGCTTCTTTCAATATTTTCTCTGAGGTATGTCCACTTATAAGGTTTCATGAAGTTATTCATGTAAATGCTTTGACCAGAACTGTTGAATGTTATACGGGGCACGATTAATTGTAATTTTGTGATTACTACTCTGCACTCATGTTGAGCTTGCCAAATCAGATTATTATCACTTTCAATTTCAAAGTTTAGTTCTAATCGACCCGATGGTAAAATTTTATTTTCGAGAGATTCAAAAAAGGAATATTTATTCAGAGTTAGTTCTCTTGTGACTATCGATGACACACCAAGAAGCAACTTTCTTTCTGCAAATCCCTTGTTGTAATTAGCTTGAGCAGGTCTCTCTTCAGCATATCGCGTTGTATCAAGATGATAAAATTCATTTGTCGCTGTTGAATTCGCATAACTTGGAGAAAATTCAAGAAGAGATTTAATATTAACAGCATGGTTAGCATTGTTACAATCGTATACCTTTTTCCCTTGAAGCTTGATATCAAAATTTTTGATAAAAGAATGGATGTCGTTCACAATGCCGTTATGATCATCTGCAGCAATATCACCTCCAGCAAGTTTATTCACTTTGAATGAAATACCGAGACGAGCATTATACCAATCAAAAGGGGTAACTTCTCCTGAATTATCAACAACAAACCGATATCCATCCTTCTTTTGATGAGCATCATTACTGATTATTGTTACTAGAGGAGTCTCTAGCTCAAAATATTGATCTTCATATCTTTCAACATATCTTGGGTTTCTAAAATTTTCCATATATTATTAGTTTAGATAAAATGCAAGTTTTGATGTAAATCCCTTTTTAAACAAACCTCTTCTTCTTTATTCTCCCCCCAGAAATAAGCTGATTTACTATTTGTGCAATCTCTTGATTTGTCATTTGATGTTTAACTTGAGTTTTTGGTTTTTCTTGAACTGTTGGTTCAAGTGAAAAGGTATAATCTGTATAAGTCAATGGTTCTATATCAATTTGTTTCTTGACTGTCTCTTTAGGGGGTTTTTTAGACAACATCTGAACTATTTTATCACCAGCTCGGTTCCCAAGGTGCTCTCCTGTTTTTTCAACAGCTTTTTTCGCTAGTTCACGAGTCGTTTTACCGAACAACTTCTTACCAAGTGATTTCAACATATCCATTTTATATCCTTCGCCATGTAATTCTCCTGAATAAATGTGTTTTTTGATATATTTCCCCATATCTGGATCGTATCTTTTTTTATACTCACTTTTCATATATCATTAGTTTATACAAAACTAGATCTCAGAATCAAAGTCATATGCCAATCAATTCCATTGAGATTTATTAGTCTTCCAAGGGAATCTCTTACTTCAATACGTATTTCAGATATATTTGTTTTCGAAATAGAACTAAAGAGAGCACGTTTTGGTTCAAATTGAAAAGGAAAGCTTCTGGTTAAATTTGTACATGGAATAACACAAAGAGTGTTGCTTCTTTCTCCATTAGTGATAGAATCAGTCAAAATATCACAATTAATGTGTAAACTGTCTACTGAATTGGTTATATTGGGTAGTTTTGGAGAATGATCAGTTCCTTTGATAATCTTTTGTTCAAAACCAATCAGATCACCAAATTTTGAATTACGAATATCAAGTTGCCAACCCTCTGCAAGTTCGACAACAACACGATAAGATGTCAAAACGAAATAAATTTTAACACTACCAGCAATTCTCCTTCTGGTGTATCTCCATTAGATTTGATGACTTGTTCAATAATTCGGAGAGATCATCATAACTGTACATTCCATCAACGAAATTGATGGTTTTCCAATTGGAACCATTGTCTTTTGAATATTTTATGGTTTTGTTATTGTATGCATGATCATTTATATTATGCCAACTATAAGTCATTGAAACTCTATCTACAGCCATCTCATATTTCATCTCTTTTTCAAGATGTAAAGTTGGGTTAAATTTAATTGTAAAATCTTCTGAACGAGATCTACCGACTTTCTGTCGATTAATTGAACTGATACTAATCGCTTGTTCCTGCATATACATATTAATTAGATAAAATTAAGGTTGATAATAACTCAAGACCCCTCTATAAAACATAAACATTGAGGAGATCATTTAATTTTTTCTTTCCGATTATACCAAGCTGTAACATTTTATGAGCTATCTGTGAAAATTCATCTTTCACAGCATTATTTCCAGCCAAAATAGATCCTCCAAGCAGTTGAAGACAATTCATAAGATCGTTTGCATCATTGTAATATACAACACCAGATCCTAATTTTGAGAATTTCTTACTTGATCTGTGAACAGGTATTTCACTCAGTTTATTCAATTCGCTGAAAACCATTTTTGATAAATCAGAATATTTCTTTTTGCTATTGAACCTCTTTGTCAAAAGATCAATGGTATCAAAATCAACTAGTTTATCAATCACAGGTTAACCATCCTTTTTTGCCAAAAGACGTAATTGACCAATTAGTTTTGGAACATCAATGACGAGATTTCCATATTGACCTCCATTTTGAACTTTATAAGCATTACGTTTTGGTTGAAGGTAACCAGTACCTAAAGTCTCTTTTCCTTCAGGAATGATTTGTATACGATTTCTGTATTTTTGTATCAACTTGATTTCTTTTGTTAATTCATCAATTACTTCTTTGTTTTTAGCCTTTGCTTTTTTGGTAGTCGACAGATGTCCTTTTTGTCGTCCTAAATCTTTTAATTTATCACCAATTTTTTCATTATATTCGTCAAAATCAAGATCTCCAGTAACTGAACCATGTAATACATCACTTGGAGCAAGTAATTCATATTCTATAAGCTTTTGAATCTCTTCAGCTGAAAATCCTTTGTCAATATCTGATTTGTATTTTGGTTTCATCATTTCTGGCTTATAATCAAGCGGTAGTTTGGTTGGTTCTTTAAAAGGTAAATCAGTAGATAATTCATTAACCAATGCAAGGTCTGCCAAGCCCTGATGATATTGCTTTCTGGTTTTTCTGTAACTGTTTGAGAATGGTGTTCTGTTTCTCATCAATCGTTTCTTTCACATCCTCTTGAGCTTTCACGATTGGTTTGTATACTTCTGAAAGGTTTTCTTGAATATCTTGTCTACCAAGTCGATATTCTTTTAACGTGTTTCTGATTTTTTTAACTGAATCATCAGCTTTTATTTTTGAATCCGAGAGTCTCTTTATTCTTTCAATATCCATTATATATATGAGTTATATAAAAACTTATCTCAACTTATCTTAACTTATCTCAACTTATCTTAACTTATTGTGTAACATATATATATAATGGAAATACCTAATTATGATTGTGGTAATGAACAAAATGATTACAAACAATTGTACAATTATATGCCAAACCAAACTTTCAGAATGCTGATGGCTGCACCATCTGGTGCAGGAAAGACGAACCTTCTTTTTCATATGTTGACAAAACCTCTGTTGTATTATGACACGATATATTTGTATGCAAAAAATCTTGAACAAGAAAAATATCAAAATTTGATAAAAACATTTGAACCTATCAGCAAAGAAGTTTGTTATGATATTTTAGTTTGTAATAATAATGAAATCACTCCTGTTGAAAATATGGGTGATAATGGCCAATGCCTCATTGTTTTTGATGATTTCATTTGTGAAAAGAATCAAAAACCTTTGATTGATTACTTTATAAGAGGAAGGCATAAGAACTGTAGTGTCATCTACCTTTCTCAATCTTATTATAAAACACCAAAGGATATAAGACTGAATTGTTCTCATTTCTGTGTTTATGATTTTCCCAGCTCAAATGAAAGAAACCTAATATCTCGAGAACTTGGGGTTAATAAAGAAGATTATATGCAAGCAACCAAAAAACCATATTCTTTTCTGTACGTTGATAATCCTCGAAAAATAGTGAAGAGAAACTTTTACGGAAATATCTAACTAATATTATATGGGATTATTCAACGATAAACAAATATCACAAACACCTGGGGGTGCTGATCAACAAGGTCCCCGTGGGCCTCAAGGAGTTGGTTTTAAAATGACTAGTCATGGTAATTATGATATGGACAATAAAATACTTTTCAATGTTAAGACTCAAGATGATATGCCTGATGATTCTGATTATAATACCATCAAAAAAGACTATGAATCCGCAGTAAACAAAGAATATCTAAAAAACAATTTCTTAAAAAGAGACAGCAAGACTCAAACGTTCTTTGATTTGAAAGGATACAGTATCCAAAACAGTGAAGTTTATGATCCAAACTCATGGAATGATAAAACAATCACCAACAAGCAATATGTCGATATGAAGGACGATTTAAAAGCTGACAAAACTGAGTTGAATAAAAAAGCTGATCTTGAAACAAGTGATGAGCAAACTTTTAAAGGCATCCTTAATGTGCCTGATTTTGATCCTGGGTATTCTAATATGACCAATGTGATGAATAAGAAATATATTGATGATCAAGACGTGAAGAAAGCAGATAAAACTGATGTTTTGCTAAGAAATGGTGTTAATAAAATGTCAGCACCACTTGATATGAATAATCAATATATTAATAACCTGAGTACACCATCTACTCATCTTCAGGGGGCTAATAAAGCATATGTTGATTTGACTGCTCTTTCAGTATTAGGTAAAAATAAAATGCTTTCAAATTTGGATATCAATAAAAATAAAATAATCAATTGTTCAGACCCAACTTCAGAAAATGATGTTGTTACAAAAAAGTATATGGAATCACATGTCAGTACTAGTCATATACAATCTTCTAATCGTAATAACGTTTTCAAGTATATCATGGATGATCCTGCTGGAGAACTGTCAGAAGAAGATGATGTTAAATTAGGAAATATTGTGACCTATCAAAATTCACCACATCAGATAAATAAAAAAGTGGTTGATATTAAATTGTTGCTTGACAGTTCAAAAGGATATTATAGTTCGAGAGTTGGACTGAATCTTTATACATTGTCTAATGATGAATATACTGTTTGTCTTGAAATCATGTGGTTAAATGATAATATTTACCCGAATAGTCTGCAAATCGATGGTACATCATCAATTGAAACCATTCATAACGTGAACAGAAAAACGTTCAAAACACAAAAGTATGTCAGATTAATATGTCAATTTACAAAGAGTCAAAACATTGGAAACAATTACCTTTACATTGATGTGGTTATAAAAATGAAATCAGGAAGCTCTTATGATCAAGAATTACAAACATATTTTACTGTTTATGGAATATCTGGTCATCAATCAAATATTGATAAAAATATTTATGACAGTTTTATGAATTTCGAAAATGATGAAATAAATTTCGAAAAAAGTATTGATATGAATGACAATCTGATTATTGGTGTGAAAAATGCTGACAGAGACAAAGCAGCTGTCAATCTCAAACAGGTAACCGATCTTTTGAATAATCACTTCTTTGCACTTATCAGTCAGATTAATACAAAACAAAATAAAAGCGATTACCATTTAATATTCGAATACTTTTTTGATTTACTGGATCCTGATTCGTTTGACATGGACGATACATATGGAAGTAATATTGAGTCATTTGGGGGTAAATTGATGCTGAAAAATACAGTTTCTTTAACCGACTTTGACATAAAAGACGGTTTCAGTATTAATGGATCTCATATTCAACTCGATAACATATTAAATCAAAATAGTGATTTCACAATATTTATGAGTTTTCTTCATGACACCAGCTTAAAAGGCACTGATTATTTATTAAGATTGGGATATGAATCGAATCTTGCACCACTCGTTTATGTAGGAGAAAAAGATTTTACGCTGAGAGCATTCACAACCAGTGGGAATGTCACATACCACTGGGATTATAAAGAAACCATCCTATCAACTTATCGAAACAAACATCTTTTTTTATGGTTCTGTAAACAAGGTAACCGGTACAGAGCAATTATTTGTCAAGGAGGTCATATCGACCGGACTGTTTCAATCCATAACTTTCAAGCCAATCGTATATTAATCAATATACCGTATAAAGTGCAAAGAATAGGATTTTCCAAAAATTTTTATAATCTGTATGATAAAGAATTTCATAAGATCAGTTTTCTCGAAAAAGCAAATGGAACTTTTTTCATCTAATTCGATCATTAATATAAACAATATATATATATGAAAACTGCAAATTTAATACATGAGATACTAAAAAGTATTGAGCGTTTGATCCAAAATATCAAGAAATTATATAACAGAATCAAAAATAGAAATAAAAACATAGTCTAAGCATATAATATATATGCCTAAACAACGCAAAAATATATTCGAATGGAACCATATCAGTGACAAGTTAAATCAATCGCAAATTCAAGAATTGAAACAATACTACATTTCATACCATAAGAAATATTGGTGTTATAAACAAGCTACAAAAAGCTTTAGAAGGCTGAAATTTATAGGCAATTCGCTGGCTATTTTATTTGCTTCGGGGGGTATAGTATCGTCCATTTCAACAGGTGGAATCAGTCTAATCGCGATCAGCACGGGTGCTTTATTGATACAAGGCTGGCTTCAACATCAGAATCTCGATTTGAAAATTCAAAATTGTATATATGCATACCAATCCTATATGCATATACTTAACACAATAAAATTTATTTTGCGAACGGGTGAATTCAACCTATCCAATATCCTAATAACGATGAAAAACACTGATGACTACATAAGTGATAACACTCCAATAATCGATCGGTATCTGCTTAAATATGATAAAAAATTCACTGTCTGATAATGTGCATGATACTATCAAATTTCAATTCTAAAATCTTTACCCAATATCGGTTATAAAATTCAAGTGTTTTTCTCGATTTCGTAATTTTTATAAACTTAAATGGAAGATCAAGTAATTTAAATAACTGTGCGAGGATATATTTTATGCTGATAATTCGTCTTCGTAGATTATTAACTGAAGGAATAACAGATCCAATTATTTCGAATGTCTTATAAATTTTATCCCTTTGTTTATAAGTCAATGTTATTCTATTCTCATAGCAAATAGAATTCAGCGTATTCTCGATATGATAAAATCGCTTGTATGCTGATTTTCGTCGTATGCGATACATATTTTCATAAAAATCAAGGTACTCTATACCATATTCGCATCCATGAACTAATCCACAATTCAAACAGATATTAATACCGTTTTTATTACCTACATTTGGTTCACTACAGCATGGCTCGACTATTTCATCAACTTCTTCTTTTAACAGTTCATCACAAAAAGGACATATACCTTCATTCATATTTATGAATTCATTATGTAAATCACTGTTACAACACATTTTATATATATTATGTATATTAAAAGTTTTTACGCATTAATGTTAAAATACTTAAAAATATAATGTATAGTATTATTAATATAAAAATGAGAGGGAGACCCATTTTACATCAAACTGATGAACTACGTCAAGCTGCAATAAAAGCTAGCAAAACAAAATACATGCTAAATAAACCTTGGTTCTGTGATATATGTCAAAATGATAAAAATTACACCCTAGCAGGTAAATGGAGTCATATAAAAACAAAATTGCATATTACTAACTGTATTATTAAAAGCACTGAACAAATTGATAAATTTGATATAATAACAGTTGAAGATTAAATTTAATTTAAAGATAAATGCTGACTTTTTGTTTCAATGATAACCAAAAATAATTATATTTCTGGTTGTTATAATAATTAACAAATTAAGCGCATTTAAAAAATATTTTACTATAGACTTAAAGAAATAATATCTTAACCTATATATATATGAACAACTTAAATCACAAAAATCTTATAAATCTTTCTAAAGATGATCTTATTCAAATCATTTTATCACTAAAAGCGAATCAACCAAGGATATACAAAGCACGACCTCCAAAACCAACTCCCAGAGCTCGTAGCGTTCGTGATATAGTTCAAGATTATGAAGAAAATATCATTGCTCCTCCTTCTGAATTTAAGGATGAACCAAAACCAACTCCCAGAGCTCGTAGCGTTCGTGATATGGTTCAAGATTATGAAGAAAATATCATTGCTCCTCCTTCTGAATTTAAGGATGAACCAAAACCAACTCCCAGAACTAAAATAAAAGAAATTACCCAAGCTTTAAGAGGATATACAAAATCCTTTGAAATTGGTATAAAAAATAACAAAGACCCGCTATTACAACTACAAAACACAAACTTAGCTATAAAGCATCACATAAATAAATTGCTGAATGAAATGAAAGGACTAAAATTCATTGAAACTCTAAAGGTGACATTCACAAAAATGATTAATGATAATGTTATTAAAAAAACAGCATTTTTCAACAGTAAAGCTCAAACAATAATCAATGATTTGGAGATTCCTGAATCACTAAAATTATCTGAACAGCAGATATTAAATTTTGTAGCTCAATGGTTATCTGAGGGATCTGGTTGGATAATTCAATCAATTGATTCACATTATCTAAATATTGTTAAATATGAACCGATGAAAGCAAGCTCATATATTCAACTACCAACAGAGCTTAGAAATAGTTCTAAGGGTTTAATCAATTTGCAAAATAATGATAATAAATGCTTTTTATGGTGCCATGTGAGGCATTTAAATTCTCAAATAAAAAACCCACAAAGGATTAAAAAATCAGATAAGACATACACCGAGAAGTTGGATTACTCTGAAATTCAATTTCCAGTATCCATTAAACAGATAAACAAAATCGAGGAAAAGAATAACATCAGAATAAATGTATTCGGTTACGAAGATAAGCAACCATTTCCTTTATATATATCTAAAGAAAAATTTGAAGATCAAATGAATTTACTACTAATAACTCAAGATATTAATAAACATTATGTACTTATCGATGACTTCAATAAATTCATGTATAACAAAACTAAACACAAACAAAAAAAACACTTTTGTATGCATTGTCTTCAATGTTTTAGTTCAGAAAGAGTACTAACTGAACATAAAGATAATTGTTTAGTCATAAATGGTACACAAGCAGTAAAAATGCCTGAGAAGGGTAAAAACATACTCAAATTTGAAAATTATCATAAACAACAAGCTGTGCCATTCGTCATATATGCTGATTTTGAAGCTATAACCGAAAAGATCTCTGGTTGTAAGCCTAATGATGATAAATCATATACACAGGAATATCAGAGGTATACAGACTGTGGATATATGGTTATAAAGTTGTGTGTTGCTTTGATGACAAATACACTAAGTCGGTACAAATATATCGGGGTGAAAAAGCTGTATACAAATTCATGGAAAAGATGCTTGATGAAGTTGATTATTGTAAAAAAGTGATTAGAAAAAAATTCAATAAACCATTGAAGATGACTGATGATGATGAAAAGAAATTCCAAAATACAACATCATGTCATATCTGTAATAAACAATATACAGATAAAGATATCAGAGTTAGAGATCATTGTCATATCAGTGGAAAATACCGTGGTTCAGCACATCAAGAATGTAATCTTAAATTTAGAATAGAACCTAATAAAATAAAAATACCAGTTATTTTTCATAATCTTCGAGGATATGATAGTCATTTTATTATGCGGGAAATTGGATCCACCGTCAAGGATCATAGATACAAAAATAAAAAAGGAGAAGAAAAAAAAATGAATATAAATTGTATACCAAACAATATGGAAAAGTATATAGCCTTTATGTTAGGTAATAATCTTACATTTATTGATAGCTTTCAATTCATGAGTTCTAGCCTTAATAAATTAGTTAGTAATATGCCTATTGAATCTTTCAAATATACAAGCAAAGAATTCAAAAATGAAAAATTTGAATTGATGAATCAAAAAGGTATATATCCTTATGATTTTATGGATAGTCTTGATAAATTTAATAAAACAGAATTGCCTTTAAAAGACGAATTCTACAGTATCTTGAATAATGAGCATATAACTGATGAAGAATATCAGCATGCTAAAAATGTTTGGAAAACATTCAAGATAAAGACTATGGGTGAGTATCATGATTTATATCTCAAAAGTGATCTTCTTTTATTAGCAGATTTGTTTGAAAACTTTAGAAAAACATGTCTTCAGTATTATAAATTAGATCCTTGTCACTATTTTAGTAGCCCAGGGCTTTCTTGGGATTCAATGCTGAAAATGACTGATATTAAATTAGAGCTTATAACTGATATTGATATGTATCAATTCATTGAAAAAGGAATGAGAGGAGGTATTTCATATATAGCTAATAGATATTCTAAAGCAAACAACAAGTACATGAAAAAATATGATAATAAGACTCAATCAAAGTATATCATGTATCTTGATGCTAATAATTTATATGGTTGGGCTATGTCACAATACCTACCAACAGGAGGATTTAGATGGTTGACAAAAAAGCAGATTGATAATACAAACCTTGCCAAATATGAAAAAGACAGTAATAAAGGCTTGATACTTGAAGTCAATCTTGAATACCCTAAAGAGTTGCATGACCATCATAACGATTATCCATTAGGACCTGAAAAGGTAAAAGTAACTAAAGACATGCTATCTGATTATTGCAAAAATATCGCTGATAAATACAATATATCCATTGGTTTAGTTCATAAATTAATACCAAATTTAAACAATAAAGAAAAGTATGTACTATATTATCGAAATCTTCAGTTATATCTTAATCTTGGCATGAAATTAACAAAAGTCCATCGAGTCTTAGAGTTCAATCAATCACCCTGGTTGAAGCAATATATCGATTTCAACACTGAAAAACGTAAAAATGCTAAAAAGTTTTTTGAAAAAGACTTTTTCAAGCTTATGAATAATAGTATTTACGGTAAGACGATGGAAAATCTTCGAAAAAGAGTTGACGTCAGGCTCATAACAAATGAGAAAAAACTGATGAAAATGGCTTCCAAACCAACTTATATATGCAGTAAGATCTTCAACGAGGACCTCGTTGCTGTGCACAAGATCAAAGAAACACTGACCTTAAACAGACCTGCTTACATTGGAATGTGTATATTAGATCTCAGCAAAACGTTGATGTACGATTTCCATTACAATTACATCAAAAAGAAATATGAAGATAAAGCAAGGCTATTATTCCCAGACACTGACTCTCTAACTTATGAAATACAAACCGATGATGCATATCAAGACTTTTTCAATGATAAAGACAAATTCGATTTCAGTGAATATGAGAAAAGCTCAAAATTCTTCGATGAGACTAATAAAAAAAGCATCGGGAAATTTAAGGATGAAACACATAGCATTCCAATAACAGAATTTTGTGGTTTACGTTCAAAAATGTATTCTTATAACAAGGAAAATAATCAAGAACAAAAAACAGCAAAGGGTGTTAAAAAATGCATTATTAAAAATGATATCAATCATGAAGACTATAAGAATACCCTCTTCAACAAAATTCAAATGCATCATAAAATGAAAACTATCAGAAGTGACAAACATCAATTAGGAAGCTATGAAATAAATAAGATCAGTCTCAGCTGTTTTGATGACAAGAGATATATACACGAAGATGGTATAAACAGTTATGCTTATGGTCATTATAATATAAAAAAATAAAATCTATGTATATATATATAGAAATAGAATGTATATATCTGTAATCGGTTCCGTCGATAATGGAAAAACATCTCTAATTGCACGAATTCTATTAAATAGTTCTGCAATAAAACATAATGAATTAAATAAAAATATTATTACACATAAAAATTGGCTTGCTCATTTGATTGATAGTGATGATTCCGAAAAGGAACGAGGTATAACACTTAATTCATCAATTGAACGATTTAATTTAAATGGTAGGCCTTTCAATATTATTAATAATCCTGGTCATAAATCCTTGCTTAATCAAGTAATTCAAAATTCATGTCAATCAGATATAGCTTTACTAGTTTTATCCGCTAAAAAAAATGAAATTGATAATAGCATCAAACACTCATATGATCATGCTTTGATATCTAGGATCATGGGTATCAATCATATTATAATAGCATTGAATAAATGTGAATTCTTAAATGACGATAATAAATACGAAGATATAAAAGATAAGGTAAAAAAAGCTTATAAAAATATAAAATTTAATACTATTAATATAGTACCAACTTCAGCTAAGTTAAATATTAACATTCAAAATAATGATAGTGTAAATTGTAATCAATCTCTTTTCGATATTCTAAAAAACATTAAAGTATTCAGACGTGAAAGTAGGACTATTAAACCTATTAATAATAAAATAAATTGTAAGCTTTTTTTTCATACTGTAAATCATTTAATTACATCAGGATTTCATTGTTTATTACATTCATATAATAAGATTTTTAATATTGAGATTCTTAAAATAAATAATAAATGTGGTTTCATAACCAAAAAAAATAAAAGTAGTGATTTCATTGATTGTATATTAAAAATACAAACATCTGATATGATTGATTATGCAATACTATTAAAAATTAATAACGATATTTTAGCTTATGGAATTATATATTAAAAAGATATAAAAATATTTTTCTAAATTATATATATAAACATAAATGGAAAATACTAAACTTGAAGTTCATTTATTTCAGCTATATATTAATATGCATGATGAAAAGCATAGACTTCTAAAACGAGTTAAACAAATAGATTTAGGTATATCTGAAATTATTCAAATTTTATTAGAAAGTCAATACATAAAAGGAAATACGTTTACTAATTCACTAAATACTGATAATGAAAAAATCACTTTCAAACGTGTTGAAGACTATAACTCAATTGATGTACAAAATTTACTTAATAAATACAATGAAAATGATGATGACGATGATGATAATAGTTCAAATTTGGAATCTGAAACAGATACAAATTCAGATACTTATGATAAAAAAATATTAAGTCATACAATTAAAGGTTTAAAAAAACTATAATACCCCACAATCAGATAAAAGATAGAGTAACAAGGCTTAGAAGCATATAATAGACCATAGTTAGATGCTGTGGAATAGCATAAATATAAGAGTTTACACATTTGTTTAAATTATTGTTTAAATTATTGTTTAAATTCTTGTATCCAGTATAGATTTTGCTTATAATACCACAGACTTTGATAAAAAACAGAGTTTCAAGGCTTAGAAGACCATATTTTTAATAGTTAGAGGTTGTATAATAGCATTAATATGAGTGTTTACACCTTTGTTTCAATTTTTGTTTAAATTCTTGTATACAATATAGATTTACTTATAATACCACAAGCTTTGATAAAAAACAGAGTTCCAAGGCTTAGAAGACCATATTCTTTAATAGTTATAGGGGTCTAGAATACCATGAATATGATATTTTACACCTTTGTTTTAAATGTTGTTTAAATACTTGTATAAAGTATAGATTTGCTTATATTACATCAGAGTTTGAAAAATAATGGAGTAACAAGGCTTAGAAGACCATATTTTTAATAGTTAGAGGTTGTATAATAGCATTAATATGAGTGTTTACACCTTTGTTTCAAATGTTGTTTAAATTCTTGTATACTTGCTTGAATAAATCAATACTTGTATCAAATAATAGTATTTAGTATTGGAAAAATTGATGAACATAATTTTACCCAGTTTTGAATTAATTAATGGTTACACTTGTATACATTTTTAAACGCACTTCAATAACCATTTTTTTAAAAAAAGAGTATAGTATACTTTTTAACCCATGTTGGTATTTAGTATTGGATGAATTGATCTTAAAAATCTAAAGCTTTTTAAGAACATAATTTTCCAGTATTGAATCAAGATTTGAATCAAGATTTGAATCCAATTTTGATTTCCAAGAATTTGATACAGTTTTGGTTTCCAAGAATTTGATACAGTTTTTGTTTCCAAGAATTTGATACAGTTTTGGTTTCCAAGAATTTGATACAGTTTTTGTTTCCAAGAATTTGATACAGTTTTGGTTTCCAAGAATTTGATACAGTTTTGGTTTCCAAGAATTTGATACAGTTTTAGTTTCCACATAATTTTAAAGCAAAAAACCAAGCATAAAATTTCAAGTGCTAAAACCATTGCTAAATTACAAGCACAAAAAATTCATTACTAAATCCAGTGCTAAATCCAGTGCTAAATCCATTGCTAATTACGAGCACAAAAATACGAGCACAAAAATCCAATGCTTAAAATCTGTGCTGGTACCCCCATGTTCTATACTACTGGATTCCATTTATATTGTCTCGGTAGGTTGAAGAGAGTTTCCGTTGGTTTTGTGTTCTCCTTAAGCGTGAGGGAGTCCTTAACTTTTATCCAGGAAACTAACTGGCAATGGTCCGAAAACGGGGAGGGGGTGACGGACCACAAAATTCTGAAAGATGTTCATTGTCTCATGATCTGTTATGATGTAGTCAACTGTGCTTATTCCTTGACTTCCGTGAAATGTTATTTTTCCAAGAGAGTCGCCCTTGCAACGGCCGTTCAGTATTCTTAAGTCTAATGATTTGCATATTTCGATTAGGGTTTTACCATGTTCATTTATGTGGCCATCAAAACTATTCCTGTTTGGTACTTGTCTTGGTAAGGGAAAATTGTCGTGTGGTATAAAATCATTAAGTCCTTCGACTATAAAATCATTTTCTGTTCCAGTACGGGCATTAAAATCACCCATTAGTACAATCGAATAATCGTTCTTTAGGTTATTAATATCATTTTCGAGATTGGTGAAGATGTCTGGGTCGAAATAAGGTGAGTCTCTTGGTGGAATGTAGACCGAACATAATAGTATGTCTTTGTCTGTTTGAAATAGGTTAGAAGCTATTCGACACCAAATGTAATTAGGGGTTTGTTTCACAAGTTCGACATATGGTGTTAAAAAGTTTTTAACTGCAACTAAGATCCCCCCTGAGCATCTTCCAGGTCTTTTTGTGTTTCTTTTCATTGGAGGACTCATTGCTACAATTTTGAAATCGGGTACATCTATGTCGTCACATCCCCATACTTCAGATAAACTGATAATGTGACACTCGTTGATTTGGTTTAAGAAATCAGGATCATTCAATTTATATCCGAAAGCCGAGTTTTTTAAGCCACTGACGTTCCAGCAACTTAGCTTGCATATATTTTTCACAGGGGCGGGACCCTGCGAAAAACACATTATAGAGAATCTAACTAGCAATAAATGGCAAGAACTATAGCGTAAAAATGGACAAAGTGCAAGAATAATCAAGGAAAGAAAACAAAAACAAGATTAATTAATTAATTAATTAAATAAATTATAAATTATAGTTAAACGTTTTGTGTATCAAGCTTACTTAGGATTGACGAATCATCTCATAGAGTTTTATTAGCTGTGCTAGAGTGTCACTGTCCATATTTCCAGTTGGTGGCTTTACTACCTCCGCGTATGTTTTTGTGACTCTGGGTGGTAGGTGATTGAATGATGGACCATTTGATTCAGGAGTGAAAGGCTTGACATTTGGGGCCATCAGTAGCGGTGGAGGGTGACTGATTGGCGGCATCCGTGGTTTTGCGTTCAATTGGGGATTGGTACGCCTCGAGATCCGGTTGAAGACACAGTCCTTGAGGTTCGAGACCAGTAGTCCTATTTTGTGTTTTTTTAAGTGTTTTCTGTCGTGTAGCATTGTACTCGTAATGTTTTCGTTGTTAACAAAGTGGACATTTGGGTAGGATCGTAGGCGGCTTAATTGGCTGTTAAGTTGAGGACGAGTAGCGTCGAACTGGTCGTTGCGTACCAGAAGCGAAGAAATGATGATCTTGGTATGTGGGAATTTCTGTGCGGTCAGGTCGATCAAGGCCTGAAAGTTATCAAAACAGACCTCCGGGGGAGATTTCTCAAGGTCATTAGTTCCAGTGTGAATTATAAGCGATGAAGGACTTCCAAGGTTTTGGTTAGTAACAGATTCGATCGCTGAAGAAATCGTCGGTGTAAAGATTTTTTTCATGTTTTTTCCCCGCGAGAATTTATCTTGTTAAATGAATTTTCCATTGGAGTCGATAAGAAGGACTATGTCATTGTTTTGAGAAGATTCGGTGTGTTCTGGAGGATGGTTAGTGTTGAGTTGTTCTGGAGGATGGTTATTGTTGAGTTGCGGGTTGAGTTTGGGGGCAGAATCTTCATGATCTAACAGATGGGATTCTTGAACAGGATTGTGGACAGAATTTTCGGCATCCACAGGATGGTTTTCTTGATCAATTGTTAGTAGCACATTGAAGGGATTATTAGGCAATGAATTCTTTCCTGATGTTTCCGGTTGCTCAGCGGGTGTAGCGTCCCGTGTAGCGTTTACAAAAGTGGTGTTACTGGTTACAGCCTCTAAATTGTCCACTCGTTTGATAGTTCCTTTATTAATTGTTTAATGTTTTGGATCTCGTTCTTGAGCTTGACGTTCTCAGCTAGAAGAGAGTCGTAGTTTGTTTCTAAATCTATAACACGCGCTGAGAGAAAGTTCAAAAGATTTCTCCCGTTTAAGAGGCGTCTGGCGGCTGGCGTTCTTTCTCTCCTTCGTCGCTTTGCTCGCGCGCTCGTTTTCTCGCTCTCCCTGACTGACTAGAACGCCAAGCTACGCTGGCTAACCCCGGATTTGAAACGCTCGCCTGCTTACAACGCACACGCCGCCAGCAAAAGACCCAACACTAAATTGTTATTCGAGCGTTCGTTTAGGACGGGCTAGTTTCGCTGACCGTAGTAGAAATTGCATAAAGCATTTGCACAAGCAGATTTGAAGAATAATGTTATCAATGTTAATGTCAGTGTTTTGTGGCCTCTTGTTTTAAGAGTTTGTGATAAGGAAACTTCATAAATTTAATATTTCTTGAGACTCCGTGTCGCCAACTGAAAACCGCAATTAATTTTAAAATTAGTCTCTTTAGCGTCTTGCTCGATTCACTGACTCTCGGGCAAGTAGCGTTTATATTTATACCTTAAACACACCGCGTTTAGACATTTAATTAACCAGTATGGGTATTGACTTTACAATGGTTTTGCTTTTAAAATTAACTACGATCGATGGCGGCAACAGGCTATAAGAGCATGTCATTGCGTGACTGTTTGATAACTTAAATTAATTAGTTCTTTTTCCTGTTTGTTGAATGAAAATTTACATTTATGACAAGAAACAAATACTCCAGTTGTACTACGCTTTAAAAGCTTTCCTAAAAATATAGTTTTTGATTTGATTCGTTCATTACTTAGTTTATCAGGGACCGCGGAGGGGGAGGGGCTGGTAGGGCTATAGCCCAGCCACTTTTTTGCTTTGGTTGATTTTTTTAGGGCTCCAGATGCCAGGGATAAAGTATGAATTTTACCACTTGAAGTAACAAAAGGCTTCTACGTTTGCATATGCGCTTCACGAAGTCAAAGGCTCGGCACAGCCGCGAGGAAGAACCGCAAGAAAAACTTTGGCAACTTGAAAAAGTAGCAAGCTTAGGCAGTTTTATTTAACATATTTACTGCATTTGAAGGTATACCAAGTGAGGACGGCTATGTTATATTTATTGGGGTTATAAATGTGATGGCGCGCAAATGCATGATAAATGGCAGAACAGAGACCCCAAATGCTTGTTTGTTTCGGCCAGATTTTTTAGCCCTACCACTTTAAAATGGTCTCCGCGGTCCCTGTTTATTACTTGTCGATTACTCAATGGAGACATGGTGTTTTCAAGAAAAACAAAAGTATCATGTTAAAAATTGTGATAAACAAAAGTGTCATGTTACATGCGTATAAAAAGGTATCGTTTTACAGTGTTTGACAAAAACACAAAAGTATCCTGTAACAAACAAACTATCGCGTTACGGTTGTAAAAACAGCTAGCAACAAAATAAGCGCTAACGGAATAAGCCATTTCGTGACATTTTGACAATTAAATTAGTTCTTGCTTTTTTAAATGATAAAAATTTACTATTGAATGAAACAGTTTTGACGTAACAAATTGCACGTAAAAATTGTTTTGTCTGCAAGCATTTTTTTTTTTCCGAAAAATGCCTATTAGTCGTAGTAAGGGGCTATGTAGTTAGTGATGTACCATGCACAAAAAGCTCAAGCCATGAAATAAACCATGCCAACAGTACTAACACCCAGTCTTACCCCAAGCCACCCAATCAATTGAAAAAATAACTCCTGCACGCTTAGCGTGCCTATGTTTTATATGTCTCACTCACTAACAGCTTAAGACGGAATCCACCACTGACGTCGAGTAATATTTATTTAAGTTGGACAAAAATCGAGTACCAAAATAATTTAAATCCTATTGCGTTATTTTCTACCTTAAATAAAAGGTAAAGATGTAAGGGCCAATTCGCACTAGCGGAAAAAAATTGTAACAATTGGTAGATTTCATCACTTTTGTGTCACTTGTTACAGAAAACAAGTGCGAATACGTTTTTTGAAACCTAGAACTTGTCCAACAATGCAGGAAAACAAAGAAGCAGTTGTCTTATGATTGGTCCGCGTTGCACGCGCGATACATTTTGTCAAACAATCGCAAAAACAAGTGCGAACGACTTGTTGGACAAGTGCAAATTTTTGTCAACACGGACAAATCTTCAAAGGGGCCGATGTCCTGCCTCAAGGCAGGACAAGTCATGACAAGTCACATTCCAACGCCTCTCGTAATGCCAGATAACAATACGTTGTTGATTGGCTATTGTGTTTGGTCTGGATTGTACTAAAAAACAACACGCGAAATTTTTCCGCGATAGGCGGCAAAACATGTTTGTGTGCCGAGGTGAGGTCGTGGAAGGATGGTAATACCGGGGTTGGAACAAATGAATGCGGAGGGAACCAGTTTGTACCGATAAATGGAGGGGAAAAGAAATAGTTTACTTGCGACATTATCCCCGCACGAGCACAAAAACATCACAACACGCGCACTTCAAATGCAAATCGTTTAAAAATTTTTCACCACGTGGACCTGCCTGATTATTTGATGTTTGCACAAGACGACCGTGCCGAGATATGTACCAGGATGATAGAAGCACGTGCAGAGCTATTGTAATAATAATTACACCTTTTGTTTTCTTCAAAATGTCTCTGACTTGTCGCGACAATTTTTTTGTTGTCAAAAATGTCATGACATTTAAAACTTGTCCGCTAGTGCGAATTGGCCCTAAGTAATAATCCCTGATAACACCGACAACAACTTCTTATCAGAGTCTTAGAAAATGAATTTCAAAGTTCACAATAGTGTGCGGTACGGTATGTAATCCCGTAGGACTTTCGTGCCGAAATTGATTTTTTCGCTGTTTTGGACTAATTTTGGGTCGAATAATAAGAATCCGATGGGGTTCAAATTTTCCGAACGCGTCTTCCCATGTTTCTGGCTACTTAAGGATTTAATTTATGCTAATTAGATGCTAATTAGATGCACAAATAAGTTTTGCGAATATCTGTGCTCTGATTCATGATACACATACCAAACTTTCTACGAAGGTTTCTCTTCATGACTTACGTCGTATGACTTAAATTAGTTACCATGGCAACCAGCGATGACGTCAGGATTAACTACCTGCTACTTTGGTGGCGGCCATCTTGGATCCGCCATCTTGGATTTTCGAACTCTCATTTTTCTAAATCAAAACAGAGCATTTTTAATAAAATTTAACTAATGAATGACTTCCATTACGAGCAATGTCCAGTTAATTGTAGAGTTTTCTTTATTTTCCTTTTTTGTTAAACACATGTACACTTTTTCAGTTTTCCGGCATACAAAAATGATTGACTTTTGTTAGTTCCATAGAAATAATGCAATTGCTATTCGTCTCTCTTCTATTATGTTTAATACTAATGTAGAGTTGCGTTAAAAGTGTTCGCGCATTAAATGTGACTTTTAAGTCACATTTAAAAGTTCGTTTGCACTAAGAGCATCATCATCCTTTTCCTCGTCATGAACCCGCGTTTCATCTTTGAATGGATTTGTACAGTTTTTTCCAAAACATTAACAAAGAGAAGTGCATGGAAGTCCATTCTTGAAACAGCTACAGTGTCCCTTGCAGTCTGACTTGCAGCCGCATTTAGTAAGCTCAATAATAACTTGGTTTGTTTGATTATTTGCGTCATGGAATAGTTCCGACACTGTGGGATGCCAATTTTGCTATTATATAATAGAACCAAGAAGTTACGGAACTCTCTAGGTTGACTCTCTAGGTCTGACTCTGCAAGTCAGACTGCAAGGGACACTTTAGCTGTTTCAAGAACGGACTTCCATGCACTCCTCTTTGTTACATTAGTATTAAACATACTAGAAAGAAGACGAATAGCGCTTGCGTTATTACCATGGGATTTAGAAAAGTCAATGTTATTTTTGTATGAGAAAACTCAGTACTGAAATAAAGAAAGATCTGCACTTGACTGGACATCGCTCGTACTGGAAATCATTTGTTAGTTAAATTTTATTAAAAATGCTCTGTTTTGATTTAGAAAAATGAGAGTTCGAAAATCCAAGATGGCGGATCCAAGATGGCCGCCACCAAAGTAGCAGGTAGTTAATCCTGACGTAATCACTGGTTGCCATGGTAACTAATTTAAGTCATACGACGTAAGACATTAAGAGAAACCTTCTTAGAAAGTTTGGTATGTGTATCATGAATCAGAGCACAGATATTCGCAAAACGTACTTCTGCATCTAATTAGCATAAATTAAATCCTTAAGCGGCAAGAAACGTGGGAAGACGCGTTCGAAAAATTTGAACCCCATCGGATTCCTATTATTCGGCCCAAAATTAGTCCAAAACAGCGAAAAAATCAATTTCGGCACGAAAGTCCTACGGGAGCGATTTTTTGGACATACCGGACTGCACTACAAGGTAAAGGCAAATTCTCACGTGCAGCCATTTTGTAAAATCGTCTTTAAGCGATTCAGTGGAATTCAGTGGGAAATTCGAAATTTGTTTTCGGTGTTTGGTGTTGTTAGAAAAGATCTCTTTTGATAAGATATTTGAAGCAGTAACACAAAAGTTTGCAATAAGGTGTAAATAATTTTGGTACAACAATTTCTTATCAGAGCCTGAGAAAATGAAATTCAAAGTTCACAAGCTATAGGCAAAAGCTCACGTCTTTTAGGCGATTTAGTGGAATTCAGCGGAACTTCGAAATCGGTTTTCGATGTTTGGTGTTGTTAGAAAAGATTTCTTTTGATAAGATATTTGAAGCAGTAACACAAAAGCTTGCAATAAGGTGTAAATAATTTTGGTACATAATTTTGTCCAATACCTACTCGAAGTCCTGGCGGATTCCGTCTTAAACCTTGGACTTGCACGTGATCAGGACGTGCGGCTCGAAACCACGGCATGAACGCGAAGCAATTTCGAAGTTGCGGACAAAAGCTAAGCAATTTATTTCGATTTTATTCATTGTTTTGTTCGTACTCGGGAGTAAACAGTTGAAATAGAGCATTGTGAAAGGAACATTTATCGGCGAAAATGTCCGACTTATTAAAGATGTGATGAATTAACTATCTGGACAACTACAACAGCTCTGGTATAATGCTATTAAACTCTGTATGGCTAAGCTTCATTTTGGCGATAGTATATGGCGATGGCCGGGTGTAAATATTTTATTAAGGCATATAACAGCGGTTCTGAACAACGGTTTCATGACGAACTTCTTTAGAGTAAATAGGGTAGTGAGACAGGGGTGTCCTCCCTTTCCTCTTGGCCGAAGTTGCAGTATGAGGGCGCTTACCATTAATCGCCAACTGGTCGGCCGGTCCAGTGGTTTTTAATGACAAATAGACCTTTTTCAAGCGATTTTCGAACAAATCATTTGATCGAAAATCGCTTAAAAAAGGTCCACCACAACAGTGTATAATGAAATAATCTTATATTGACTGCTTTGAGGACAAAGACTGACTAGCAACGGAATTCCGTTCTTGAATATGTCAGTCTGGCCGGCCAGTGCTGACTAAAGGTAAGCGCCCTTGAACAGCAAATCGCACTTCCATAAGTATTAATTTAATACCCGGACTCTGTTTTGTTTTGTTCGTTTACAGTACACAGGCGACAGGAAACCCATACTCTTCAAACATGGTTAATCGATGCTTCAAAATGGTGAGAAGAAATAGAAGCATTGTCTGGATTTTCATCATTATATCAATAACTGTCGCATTCTTGCAGTTGGGTCTCTCTCTTTATGTGGATTTCTTCTCTGGAAGATTTATATTTTCTCCATCAACTTCAAGTGAGTTTAACAAACTGAAAGAGTTGGCAAGTGAACAAAAGCTGGAAAATGCAACTGAGGCACAAACAAGAAGAACAGTACCGCCATATGCAGATTTCAACACCGAATCACGCGCAAATTGGAAAGCGTTTGAACACAAGACAACTCTAATCACTAACAGAACTTGTGCTCAATATTACAGTCTTCTTATTCTTGTCTCCTCTGCTCCAGCTAATTTAAAAAGAAGAAATTACATCCGCGAAACTTGGGCGTTCGAAAGGGCCTTTAAACCACGATGGACAACTGTTTTTCTTATCGCTCAAACGCGAATACAAAGCGAATCGAATTCATTGCTAAAGGAAGATGAAGTTTATGGAGACCTCGTGCGAGCTGACTACTACGATCATTACTGGAATCAGACTCTCAAGATACAAATGGGTTTCGAATGGGCAACCTTGTATTGCAAGTTCGCGTTTCTTTTAAAGACTGACGACGATGTGTTTGTGAACTCTGCAGGACTTCTTTCTTTCTTGAGTGAGCCTACCAGGCCAAAGAAAAAGCTTTACATGGGAGAACATCGGCGAAACCGCCCAGCTCTTAGGGAAGGTAAATGGAAAGTAACCAAAGAAGAATATAACGAGACATACTATC
>OY855904.1:17768495-17963495 GCA_963693305.1 Meandrina meandrites
CTCACTAACAGCTTGAACCTTGGACTTGCACGTGATCAGGACGTGCGGCTCGAAACCGCGGCATGAGCGCGAAGCAATTTCGAAGTTGCGGACAAAAGCTAAGCAATTTATTTCGATTTTATTCATTGTTTTGTTCGTACTCGGGAGTAAACAGTTGAAATAGAGCCGATTGTGCCAAGGAACATTTATCGGCGAAAATGTCCGACTTATTAAAGATGTGATGAATTAACTATCTGGACAACTACAACAGCCCTGGTATAATGCTAGCTATAGACTTTAAGAAGGCCTTAGATTCTTTGGAATGGTCATTTATTAAACTCTGTATGGCTAAGCTTCATTTTGGCCATAGTATATGGCGATGGGTGTAACAGCGGTTCTGAACAACGGTTTCATGATGAACTTCTTTAGTGTAAGTAGGGTAGTGAGACAGGGGTGTCCTCTCTCCTCTCTTTTCTGTGTGGATATGTTGGCTCATAAAATAAAAAATTCTAACCCATGACCTAGGGAATCTAACCCATGAGAATAGGGAATCTAAAACCCATGGCCTCCCTGATACGAGCTATGATAGACTCATGGTGAGCTACGCCATTTGATAGGTTCGTATGTGGCAAACGCCCTGCATACTGCTAGGATCAGCATTGTCGAAAGCATCATTATTTTATTATTTATTACACATACGATACACATACAGACACTACAGTTACAGTAAAAACCCGGGTATAAGAACCTAGTCGGGTTTAAGGATCTGCTAATAGAAATTTGCCATTTTAATACCCCAAAATATAAGAACGTGTTTAGACAAGTAAGATCAAGGAGGTTCTTATATGTTGGTTATAGTTAAATTATGATAAACATTTTAACCACGGAGTTTGACGTCGAGATTGCAAATTTATATTACAAGGGAATACTGTGCCAAACTGTTAATTAAAAATAAAAGTATTAATTCCTACAACTCTTGTTATAGAGATAACAGTACATATACATTCTTGTAATTAGTTTTGTTAGGCTTATGATACAGTTGTGAATAAATACTACAGTTGCTACACATAATACAGTTACTACGCATACGACAGTTACTACACTCCCCTAGGGGGGGGGGGGGTACTCCCTATAATGGCCTATACGGGGATGCTCCGGCCGAAAGGGGTACCTTTTTAGAAGGGTAGGGGTTTCACAAGTTTAGGTATATGAAAGGGTAGGAAAATCTTCGTTCGGGTATTAAAAAGGGCCTTGAATTAAAACAGATCAAGCAGACGCAACTTATCACTGTTTCATTTTAATTTAGTACCTGCTACGTGAAAAAAAAAATGACAAGAAGACTTCCTGTTTTAACGAAGAAGGTATATGAAAGGGGTGCCTTTTTCCAATAAAAGGTATACGAAAGGGGTGCATTTTCTGAAAAAAAAAGGTATATAAAAGGGTAAGGGGTTGGACCTCGGGGCGGAGCCTCCCCGTATAAAACTTTTTTGAATACCTCCCGGGTACTACACATACTACAGTATCTACACATACTGAGCCGAAAAACTAAGTATCTTGAAAATATTACGTTTTCAGTCAAATTGTTCATATAAACATTTAATTTGTTAAGCAATATGTCTTCCTCAATGAGATGAATTGCCTGACACCCGCTCTTGTAACAGTAAGTCGTACTTCCATAAGTATTGATGTAGTCTTTACTAATTTAATACTCATATGTTGTTTTGTTCGTTTACGCAGGCCCATATTCTTCAAAATGATGAGAAGAACTAGAAGCACTGTTATTTTCATAACTGTCCTATGCTTGCAGTTGGGTCTCTCTCTTTATGCAAATGTCATCTCTAGGAGAATTATGTTTCCTACATCAAATTCAAGTGTGTTTTACAAACTGAAAGAGTTGACAAGGGAACAAAAGCCGGAAAATGCAACTGAGGCACAAACTACAATAACAGTACTGCCGTATGATGATTTCAACACCGAATCACGCGCACATTGGAAAGCGTTTGAACACAAGACAACACAAACAGAACTTGTGCGCAATATTACAGTTTTCTTATTCTTGTCGCATCTGCTCCAGCTAATTTGAAAAGTAGAAATTACATCCGCAAAACTTGGGCCTTCGAAAGGGCCTTTGAACCACGATGGAAAACTGTTTTTCTTATCGCTCAAACTCGAATTCAAAACGAAGTCGAATTCATTGTTAAAGGAAGATAAAGTTTATGGAGACGTCGTGCGAGCTGACTACTACGATAATTACTAATCGAAAAAGAAACTTTGAAAACCGATAATCGATATCTGATTAATCTTATTTTCTGCAGACAAATAAACGAAGAAGAACGTCATATTGACAAAATCTAATTAAGCCCGGGGCCAAACATGAAAGTTCCATTATCGCTCCCGGTTGGCCTGAAACTCTAATGCTCTCTCATGCGCCCTCATTGACTTCGAACGTGCTAAAATCGAATTTTTCACGAGAGTCGATGACAATGTTCTCATTACGCGCCACGGCTTAACGGACTTTCGACGACTCTCGTTCTTGTTTGGCCGGAGTTGATGATGGTCAAACCCTCGTCAACCCTCATAATCTAGCTTGGCCCGGTCTTTAATCTTTATACATGTATGGACGTCTCTGTTGCACGTCTCTTTTCAAAGAGGCTAGATTATCGCTATACTTTAAGCAATGCTGTGGAGCACACTGAAAGTGGTTTTGACATGGAATAGACCAAAGTATTGTTGTAGGAAAATGTACTATCATACTGGTAAGGTAATCGAGTACGGTGGTCAAATTTGGGCAACATTCTAATGCATTGTACTGAGTTTTGTGAACTTGACCAATTTCTTTTAGGCATAAATTCATGTTATTGTCACTTGAAATTGTTTTTTCTCTTGTATTCTTATTTTAATTTAGTATTTTATATTAGTTAGACATGTCGGCACTGAACAGTCCTTTTCAGGGAGATGTCAATAAAGTTTGTATCTTGTATCTACAACCTTGGGCGCAAGTGTTGGAAAATTTTCGCCCCTTTCCCCCTATCCAATGTTGTTTGAAATATTGTGGTCGATCGATTCAGTTCTCATTTCCAACATTGTACGGGGCGCGGGGAAAATTTCTAAGACAAAATGTCCAACGTTGTAGCTCAATTTGTATGAAATGCAAGTCATGTAAGTGTGTGATGCTCCGACTAAAACTCGTCCGTTTCCTCCAATTCGCACTAGCGGACAAATTTTGTAACAATTGGTAGATTTCATCACTTGTGTGTCACTTGTTACAGAAAACAAGTGCGAATACGTTTTTTGAGACCCAGAACTTGTCAAACAATTCAGGAAAACAAAGAGGCAGTTGTATTATGATTGGTCCGCGTTGCACGCGTGATACATTTTGTCAAACAATCGCAAAAACAAGTGCGAACGACTTGTTGGACAAGTGCAAATTTTGTCAAAACGGACAATTCTTCAAAGGGGCCGATGTCCTGCCTCAAGGCAGGACAAGTCATGACAAGTCGCATTCCAACGCCCCTCATAATACCAGATAACAATACGTTGTTGATTGGCTATTGTGTTTGGTCTGGATTGTACTAAAAAACAACAGACAAAATTTTTCCGCGATAGGCGGCAAAATATGTTTGTGTGCCGAGGTGAGGTCGTGGAAGGATGGTAATACCGGGGTTGGAACAAAAGAATGCGGAGGGAACCAGTTTGTGCCGATAAATGGAGGGGAAAAGAAATAGTTTACTTGTCACATTTTCCCCGCAGGTCAGCACAAAAACATCACTTCACGCACACTTCAAATGCAAATCGTTTTAAAATATTTCACCACGTGGACCTGCCTGATTACTTGATGTTTGCACAAGACGACCGTGCCGAGAAATGTACCAGGATGCCAGAAGCACGTGCAGAGCTATTATAATAATAAGTACACCTTTTGTTTTCTTCAAAATATCTCTGACTTGTCGCAACAATTTAGTTTTTGTCAAAAATGTTATGACATTTAAAACTTATCCGCTAGTGCGAATCGGCCCTTAGAGATTTGATCATACAGTAAATAAGTATTGTCATCGGCAATCAAATTTTTTTTGTCTTGCTCTGTAATTATGATTTCAAAATAAATATTCCTGTACTCAGAACTATAAAACTTTAAAAGTGTAAAAGGGGTAAAATATTTCGATCGGGTCAACCGATCTTCATCAGCACAAAAAAATAATATGCATGGATGGAATGCTTTAATAAAAGCTGGGTTTATATTATATTCATTAGGGTCTCGAGGGGACTAAACAAGTTCCCTGTGTGTTGCCTAATTTGATTTCATTGTTTCTACTCAAAGAGGGCTTTCGACTCTCAAACAAAGAAAATTCAATGGTTATTCCCTTGTGCGCCGGTACACGAGGACATTGGTTTGCTGGCATCCACTGAGTGTCCCGTGATCTGGCAATGCGTCCAGTATGCGCCGGTTTTCTGTACACTGTTGTTCCTAGTTTCTTCAGGGTTGTTTGACTTAATCAGACAGCCAAGGAAAGGAAGTTTTTTTCCGCGTTTTTCTTCGATCTTTCATGTAAACTGAAGGTCTTATACAAAACTACGTGTAGTGTGTAAATCGCATATGCAAATAAGTGTGTCGAAACTTAATGCAAAATAAGTTTTTCCTTATTGTTTATTGAGGTGTTTGTGAAAAGCGTCAATTGCGTCTTTGTGTTTTTGTACGATAAAAGTGTGTGTACCAGAGCGGTACTCGATGCTGGTCAGCGCGTTCCTGGATGCTTTGCTTCACAGTTTCTGCAATAGCAACCCTGAAAAACTGGCGACCCCGTTATAAGGCTGTTCCGTGCAACTGTTTGTAGTGTTTCCTGTTGACAATCAACGTAAGGCAGAGAATCAGTAAGTCCAATTAAGATGTTTTCTGAACGTAACTAGGACCATAGCTATTAACAGGCGTATCGAGGCACTTACTTCGGTAAAAGTTTTGAATTTGCTTTTACCTTTCATGTTCCTGTAAGAAGCTATGCATTACTAGTAAGTAAGTTAATGTGAAAGAAGTTTCTCTTTGTCTGAAATTGCCTTGGTAATTCGTCTGGCTACTGCCCTTGTAACGGTAATGTAGCTCGATGTAACAGTAGATTGCTGGATGGCGGTTCCGGACTAAGTGCACTGTATAGCCAATTGAAGTGGAATACTGATGGTGAACAGTGATTTCACATCAGAAGACACAAGTTTATAGTCCGCGTCAGGTATCTGTTCTTGCAGGTGGCCGCAGTTGTGTACTTATTAAGGCGCTTACCATTAGTCGGAACTGGCCGGCCGGTCCCGTGTTTTTGAATGTGAAATGAGCCTTTTTCACGAGTATTCGCACAAATCCACCACAACCGTGTATAATATTCATGTATTGACTGATTTGCTAGGTGCTCGATGCTGATCACCGCGGCCAGTTCGGTAAGCGCCCTTATAAACAACAAATCGCACTTTCATAAGTATTGTTATAGTGTTTGCCAATTTTTACTCTGTGACTGTTTTGTTTTGTTCGTTCACAGCGCACAGGCCACGGGGATCCCATACTCTTCAAAATGATGAGAAAAACTAGAAACATTGTCTGGTTTTTCATCGTTGTTTTCATAACTGTTGCAGGCTTGCAGTTGGGTCTCTCGTTTTATGCGGATTTCTTCTCTGGGAGATTTATATTTTCTCCATCAACTTCAAGTGAGTTTTACAAACTGAAAGAGCTGGCAAGTAAACAAAAGCTGGAAAATGCAACCGAGGCACAAACAAGAACAACAGTACCGCCATATGCAGATTTCAACACCGAATCACACGCAAATTGGAAAGCGTTTGAACACAAGACAACTCTAATCACTAACAGAACTTGTGCTCAATATTACAGTCTTCTTATTCTTGTCTCCTCTGCTCCAGCTAATTTAAAAAGAAGAAATTACATCCGAAAAACTTGGGCGTTCGAAAGGGCCTTTAAACCACGATGGACAACTGTTTTTCTTATCGCTCAAACGCGAATACAAAGCGAATCGAGTTCACTGTTAAAGGAAGATGAAGTTTATGGAGACCTCGTGCGAGCTAGCTTCTACGATCATTACTGGAATCAGACCCGCAAGATACAAATGGGCTTCGAATGGGCAACCTTGTATTGCAAGTTCTCGTTTCTTTTAAAGACTGACGACGATGTTTTTGTGAACTCTGCAGGACTTCTTTCTTTCTTAAATGCGCCCACCACTCCAAAGAAAGGGCTTTTCCTGGGAAATCATTATCAAAACCCTTTGGTGTATAGGGGTGGCAAATGGAAAGTAACCAAAGAAGAATATAGGGAGTCACACTATCCAGATTTCTGTCCCGGTTTTGGATATGTTTTATCCCACGATGTTGTAATCTCATTTGTCAAAGCTTTTGCCTTTGTACCATACTTCAGACTGGACGATGTCTACGTCGGTATGCTAGCGAACAGAACTGGGATAAAAATTATACACAATACCGGTTTTGAATTAGATTCACGAAGGCAATGCATTCCGAATGCGGGCACTTTATTAAGGCACGGATTTTATGAACAATTTCAAAACCCGGAAGATTGCCTGCTTGAGATTTTTAATAGAGCCACAAAAATTCTTGAATCAGGTTTGTTGAAATAGTCCCACACAGTGTATACATACAGAAATCGTTTTACTTTTAATGGCCGTTAAACAAGCACTGAACTGCTGAATTACTATGTAAACACATCCGCCGAAAAAGGCCATAAAATGTTTCTATGTTGGAATTTAGCCTCTTGTCGAGGAATAGAGGAATAAAATGTCAAAGGAGAAAATCTTGTTTATTCCTTGGAGCAACGAAGAAAATATTTCTGAAATATTACCAAACTATTTTTTCGATTCAATTAAATTCAAATGTCATTATTTAACCATAATATAAACATAGGTACACATTAGGATCACAAGCATTAATATAAAGTCAATCAACGTGACATATTGATGTTGGCAATTGCGTTTCATTTTCAGCCAAATAAGTCAATGTATGAGAATGTTCCTGAGAATGCTCCGAAAATTGCTCTAAAAATAGTACATGTAGAAAACGATTTGAATTATTGCGTTCTTTTGACGTCTCTGTGTTTCTGGAGTGGGTTTAAATTCGTTATTTAGACGAGTTTTACGTTCTGAGGTTTTTCTTCCCCGAAAAAAAACGTCACAAAAATTCACCAAAATGTTTTAGACGCTGATTTCACAAATCATGTATTTATAATAGCATAAGCGGCCACCGAACATGATGGCAAGCAGGTGATTCCTCAGAAATAAAAGTTGTCGAAGGATTTTTCTGAAACTTTCCCTAAATATTCTTTACTGACCAAACACCGTTTCGAAAATAAAATAAAAAAGATAGTTCACCGTGCAGCAAAAGAAATGCGATGGGCCAATTTTACCCCATTTATGCCTGTACTGCTGGTATTAATCGCGCCTGTTATTGCATCGGTCTCAACGTTAACCAGGTTTTAACTTTTGACATTTTTCGGTAGCTGGAAGCAAAGTTTAGTTAATTAAAGTAAAAGCAAAGTTTAGCAAAGCAAAGCAAAGCAAAGTATATTAAAGTAAGTATATTATTTATGGCAAAATCACACAATTTCAAATGACATCCACTCTCGTTCATCCAGTCTTAGTTTTCAAGGTCAAAATTTGCGTGCTTCGGAAACGGTTTTGTGCACGCTTTAAGATATATCTTGTTTTCCTTCCAAAAATTTTTTACACCAAAGTTATGCAATAAAAATATGGGTCACCGTCCTTGTTTATGACAAAACGGCGATTTATCGCCTACCCGAGCCAAGCTGTATAGAAAATGCCGCCATTTTGTTTATTGCGTGTGTGCTAATTGCGCGTAAGATTCTGCGCAGTAAGGGTGCGCAATACAATACTAAGGGGTTGGCCACTTATTATCAGCTGCTGCCACAGTAATGATATCAAACAAACGCCCAGTCACTGGTAAATAAGTTGTGGTCATTCTTGACATTAGTCAAGTTACCTGTTAAGCAACCTTAGGTTAAGGGGGGTGACTCTTAACTACCGATTTGTTTCTAAGGCAGGTTTCTAATTGCTATATTTTGGAAACAAGACATCATACAGATACGCTTTTTGCACGAGTTTGTTCTATTGACGATTCCTCCAAGAGTTTCAGGTCACGGTCATATTTAACGCGCCACGTGACCAGAACAGAATAAACCCTAAAACTCAAACAGCGGATAGATTCTAAAATTAAAGTGAGTGTCAATAGATAAAGAACGTGCACATGCGTAATGTGACGTATCTTTTTTGTGAAATTCGCATTATTATATGAGTTATGGGGTAATAAACACTCATATTTACAGACTTTCATCAGCAGCGTTTCCTTTTTTCGTGTAAATGGTAAAAGCATGCGTCAGATTATAAAGACGGCTACGTTATCTCTGATTCGTAAGAGAAATCTGAACTTTACCTTGTTTCCGTGGAGTTTTAGGGATTTTAAATTCAAACGCGCGGTTTGGGACTGGCACTAGTTTCGCACGCGCAATGATATATTTTTTAAAGCATGTGTACCCCCAAATAAAATTAACGATTCAGTGTTACAAAAAGCTTCAAAGTCGCCTGCTTCAAAATACAGTCTTCAGCAATTCCTTAGCAACTGCTCCAGATCTGTAGTTAAGAGTCTCCCCCCTTAACTTTCATAACAAAAAATGAACTCCATGACCCCAGCCCATCTTTAATGACTGACTTATTATCAGCATGTCATGATACAACTTGTTGCAAAGTGTAAAAAATCTATCTAGGGGGTCTAGAGTCACCTTAAAGTTTTGAAAATCTAAGAAGGGGCCTTTTAGAAAGGTCACGTTTCTTCAATGCAAAATAGCGTGAAACAGAATCAAGGAATTACATGAAGACGGCACCAACCAGGCCCCGGGAACCAGGCTAACCCGGGAGTGCTATTTAGGCTAACCTAAGTACAATTGAGGTACACTCTGGTTAGCCTGAATATCACTCAGGTTAGCCTGTTTACGGGTAGCTCTCAATCCGATGGTAATGGGTTTTGCTTGTTTCGGTGATTTTGTTTCGTTTCGGTGGTTTTGCTCGTTTCGGTGGTTTCGTTTCGTTGTTTCGGGTTTTAGTACATGCCGCCAAGAGCGGCCGTGGCCGCTCAGTTATAGGGGTTCGATTGTACATTGATTATTTTTTTAAAAAACGAGCCTTTTTACTGATTAGTTTATTTGTGCGGAACTTTATCTTTCAAAACCCTAGTAGTAATTTCACAACCTCTAACGTCAAACGCCAAACCTCAGTTTGAAGTCAGCAGCAAACGCGAGTCTAAAGATTTCTGTGTGTGTGAGATCTCCTTCTAAGCTCCTGAAAATGTATCGAGCCCGTCGAGCCAAGAGAACGGAAGGTAGCCAGGGTAAGGCAGTCCCCACGTGAAGCTCTTTATGGGACTTGGCGCAGGACCATTCCCAGTGACTTGTCCCTTCTTGTGTGTCGACCTTATTGGCCACGCGGATTCTTGCGCCCGGCGCGCAATGCATAGCGGTCGCGCACCTCACTGGGGCCGCGGGGTGGTCACTCATTCCAAAATGGCGGCTTCGGAGCAAGGTGAGTGTCAACTCGTTTTACCTGGAAAAAGTCCACAGTTTCACAGCGAAATGGCCTCAAAGAGGCGTTATTTACTGTCAGCCTAACAAAAAATTAATGTCTCGTTTTATTGCATTTTTCAGCGCCAATCTTCGTGCAACCGACGCGGGAAATTTTGAGTCTAAAGGATCTCACAAAGTGGGAGAAGTCTCAGGTCAGATTTACCATCGCCAGTTTACGTCCATGTTGTTCAGATAACCAAATCAGTCAATCAAATCAAATCAATAGTACAAAAATCACAACATTGGGATCGCTATGGGCTTTTTTTTTAATCTTTTGTCATCTAATGTTCTGTAGTTAATGTACTTTAAATGTAATTTCATACGACTCTTAGGAAGACCATATGCATGTATGTGATGATGATTATGATACTATGAAGGGCATCCAGTCAACTCTATTAGGATTTTATTGGCTGCCATACAAATGCGGATACTGTTTTTGCTACAATAACCAAGCACCCATCCTCGACAAACACTGTTCCTTGAATAAGTGCCCCCATGTTATATTAACCCACCACTAGCCTTGAAAAGCCATCATAATGGGGCAAGATAAATCTTTGGAACTTTAGAACCTGCAGAAAAAGTTAGTTGCCCAGCAAGGCTAGTTCTTGGATGGATGACCAACTTGGAATTCCCCAGGTTGCAGATTTCTTAATTTCTTTTTTTCTCTTTGTTTCTTGCTCTTTCCATTTCCTTTTGTTTTCTTTCTTTGAATTTGATTTGAATTCGGTTTGCAAAATAAGTCAATTTTTTTATAGATTGCACAGGTTCCACTGGGTCACCTCAACTTGGAGAAAGTGCTTGCCTTGGTTGTTCAAAGCTGGATAATGCTATCCACTGGATAAGTTGCTATCTAGTGGATAGTATAGTTTGTTTTGTTGATGCTGAATAGAGATTTCAGTATCTGGTGGACAGCGTTATTCACCCTTTGAACAACCAGGTCAAGGTTATTATCATGTATCAAGATACTGCTGGAACTTACTGTTGAACATCGGACATTGTGTGACTAAATTTTGAAATTTCCGACTGATTTTATGGTATGGTCGGACATCATGTCCAAACATCAAAATAACTTTAGTTAGCTTTTTTCCCATGAAGATCTTGCTTACAGATCACATTTGCTTTTAAACATGTTAAAAATCCAAAATCATACAGATCCGTGTTTTGTTTGGCTGTACAAATGTCAAACATCCATAAATACGAAACTAACATTGCATTGCTAAGCATTCTCATTGCTTCATGCATGCCTAGGGATTGAGTCATCAGTTTATGCAAATAATGCTCTAATTATGGGTTAGAGACTGTTGTGAGTGTTTTGTTTACAAATACACGCACACGCTGGCTGCACAATCAGGGCATCTGACAGGATGCGGTGGTGCGGATCCGCATAATTCACCGACTTCCGCATCTTCCGCATCTTGAGAACATTTTCCGCATAAAAAAGAGAAATTTGTTTCATATTAATGATTAAGCAGCTGTTTACCATCCTTACAAGCATAAATTTCGAATAAATTGATTATTTTGACACAGTTTTTCTCCCAAAATAGCGACGAAAACACGGCACTTCGATCGTGAGCAATTTTTAACCTCCAGGCGTTCCACGCGTCTTTTCGTGATGGGCCTGGACACGAGTTGTCTTCTTTCGCTTCTTTCGCTCGTTCGGTCTATCGAAAATTCTTCTGTGGTTACCTATAGTATATGGATAAATTTGTCATCAAAGAGACCAAGAAGAAGGATCCCCACTTCACTGTTGACTTACGGGCTAGATGAGCGACGAATTAAGTGAAGCGAGCTTGAGGCCGCAAAGTGGCCTGTGAGCGACGTGCCATAATGAAGACGAAGGACTTTGTTGAAAGTCTAATATCAGCAAAGGATTGAGTGAACCAGTATCCTGGAGTTTTCTATGTAGATAATGGATTGTTATTTTGTTGAACGTGCAATGTTGTAGTAGATCACGTAGCACCTTGAATTGTATTGTTCATGTATAAGAAGAAAATCAACTTCAGCCAACAAAATAACGGTTGTGTTATTTTCATTGAACATCGCATAATTGATAACTTAAAGATAATTTCATAACATACCAAATACAAATGAAAATAATTGGAAAAGCCCAAATACCAAATATAATTTTTTCTGTTTAAAATTAGCCTGCGAGCAGACTCTCGGCTTCTGGGGCAGCTTGATTTCGGCTGCATGAAAAGATGTGATTTTTGGCGAGCGAAGCGAGCCGAAAATTTTCCGCATAATCCGACGTGTTTTCCGCATAATCAACACTTTCTTCCGCATAATGTTCCTGAAAATTTCCGCATAATTTGTGATTTTTTTCCGCACTCTATCAGATGCCCTGCACAATGAACGAGAAATTTTCAATACTGAAATTTTCAATATTTTCAGTATTGAAAATTTCGAGTTCATTGTGCTGCCAGCAAGTGCGTGTATTTGTAAACAAAACACGAACCAACAGCCTCTAACCCTTTTAATATACAATCTGAGTACACTGCACGCAATACACAATTTCGCGAATTTTGATCAAGAATTTTAATAAATAAGAATTCAGTTGTATCTAAGTAGTACAAAATTATACTGGCGTAGTTTAAGAATATCGAAATCACAAAAACCTTTACGTAATCAAATATAAAGGGGGCTAAAAATCATTCACAACATCGTTCATAAGCTGAAAACGTTCACAAAAAAGTCAGCCATTGTCAATAATGCACGATTTTTATGCGTTATTGTCAATAACTGTCGGAGTTTACTGACGTCAGGTAAAGTAAAATCACGTGGTCGATTTTGGACAGTGAACGAAGATTGTATATTAATGCTAATTAATGTCCAACCAAATTTGCAATATATCCAGTCAAAATAGAGATTTGCAAGAACACATGTATGTCCTGCTAAGAAGGAACACTTATTTCAGCACTGGTATCACTGGTATCAGACAAGCTGTGTCCTGTTCTCTTTGCACTCGTTGCCAGTTTTTGCACAATGCATCTTGCATAGCCTTTACTTCACAAATGCTTATATTTGTCCTTGTCTGCTGCCAGTTGGGTTACATCATATGTGAATATTCTCTAGAGGTTGATGTTGGCAGGTACCAAGAGTTAATGTGCCGCAACCTATGATTACCCCTTACAACGGCTGCTTGTTGTCACACTACATGCACATGTGATATGAGACTCACTGTCCATGCTTCCTGATTGACTAACAGGCATACAGTGATTATCTTGGATTTATCATCACTTTGAATGATGCTGTCAAAGGAAAATCAATGTCAGCAGATTGTCATGTATCAGAGGTAAAATATTTGCAGTTTAAAACCATGTAAAAGCTTATAGTAATAATTACTATATTATTATAGTAATAATTACTCTCATTATAGTGGACATGCTGGGGATGCTGTTTAGTGTCTGTAATAGCAAGAGTCCGTAATATCGGGTTGAGTAAACAAAAAAGGGCTGTTAACATACGTTGAATAATCTAGACTATGATGTGCTTATCAACAGTGGTAAAACTACTAAGTAGTCGTTGGGTATAGAGGATGACAATGGATGAGGTTTCATTTCTCCTGAAGAGTCTGGATGGACAAGGTGCAAGCTGAAGTGAAAAAGAAAGTCTGTTGTACAGCTACTGAAGGAATTGATGCAAAAATAAATATCCCAGCAGTCTTTTGAAGTGTATTTTGACAAATAATGAGCAACAGACTGCAATTTTTTTGTAATAATGTTATATGAGAAGTTCATGGTGTCTGCTTTATCAAGAGTCAATTGTTCTTTTGGAACCACAAAAGTGGACATCCATATTTTGAAATAACAAGAGTCTGTAATAGCGGGAGTCATTATCAGTCATTATTATATGGCTACAATAGTACGCGCGCTCTGATTGGCTGATGAGCGGGCAAGATTTTCTTGTAATGACCGGGCATTATGAAAATTGTTCTTGCCTTAGCTTTTATAACTTTTTAAGGGTCATACACTTCTAAACACAGGTCAGTCTGTTTTGTGAAAATTAAAGTGGTTAAATTTGCCCTAGATCTTGGCGTAATGAAGACAAAAATTGCCTCATTGTCAAAGAAACCGTTTCTTCTGGTTTCGATCTCATGACCTCGAATGACTTCTTGCGTGCGCAAGCGGCTAAAAAGGCCATATAATAAATAACTTATTAACCTCGTCCGTTCGGTCATTACAGGGAAATCTCAGACCTCGGCCTTGATGTATTGACCTTGCTATCGCTCAGTCAATACATCAAGGCCTCGGTCTGAGATTTCCCTGTAATGACCTCACTCTCGGTTAATAAGTGGTATAAATCTCTATAACTTTATAACTTTCGCTGGGGATCTGGATTTTGTCTGCAATATATAGCAAGAGTCTGCAAGGTGAGAGTTGACCGTATATACCAAGCCAGTGGCTACTCAAACTCCAGATATCCTTTCCTTTTCACTCCCAAGCAAAACAAAATGGCTTCATGTTTTGCCTGTGTGCCAAAAGTATATTTTTTTCTTAAACATGATCTTTTGAACCCTCTGCATTGTAGGACATGGTCAAAGCAGTGTTCATATGAAGCTTTTCTGATAGTATCACTTATAAAATCGCTAAAAGAGCAGTAAAATTGTTTTGTTTTACTATCGCAAACTTAGATACCAAATAAACAAATAAACAGTAAATGGACTGATGGTAAAGGTTAAGTCTACATTTGAGCAAAGTGGCCCGTCAGGCCGGAGCTTATCCTAGTTTCTATAGCATGAAGTGACTAGGAGCATTTCTACTCCCCCTGGATGGGATGCTAGTCCATTGCAGGGCTACCCCCAGCAGTAAATTCGCCAGTACTCATTTATACACCTTTGTGGAGAGAAGCACTATGAGAGTTAAGTGTCTTGCCCAAGAACACAATGCCATGCCTCAGCCAGGGCTCAAACTTGGACCGCTTGATCTGGAATCCAGCACACCAACCATTTTCAAGAGGCATGGCCCTAGTGAAAGTTTGTTGATTAATATTGATTTGGTCAATTTGTCAAATGGACAATTTTATTTCTGATTTGTCAGGGCCTCTATGAAAGTTTGTTGATTCAATAAATTCAGTCGATTCATTGAATGGACAATTTTATTCCAGATTTACATGCTTTTTTCTGTTGCATAGAATGGTTGTGTTATGCTTTTGTTATTGTCAGATAAGCAAACTGCCTTTGTCGGATTGTGGATATTCATACCACCTTAAAAATACACATATTTATGTCATCTTTCATGTAGCATGGTTTTGTTATTGTTGCACTGACAAACTGTTCTTGTTGGAATGTGAATATTCAGATAAAAATGTCCATTTGATGAAATTGGACAATTTGTACTGTCATGTTTTGGAATGGAATTTAGTTGATAGCATTGGACATGGATGCATTCAGCAAGAATTAAAAACTTGAATCATAAATAGTTTGCATTGCATGGCAGTAAATGGATTGATAAACTTAAATTAAGCCATACCCAAGTTTTGCTGTAAGCCTTAAAGTGCCTTTTCTGATAGTTTTGTCATTTTATACTTATGCAGCAGTTTCCATGTGCTTCTTGCTGGATTTCACACCTCAGCAGATTTTACAGGCTTTCATGTATTCGCACTTAAATTCCTCCGTGTGTTTTGTGTCTTGAGCCCAAAGCAAGGCTCCAAAAAAGCACACTGCATTCTGGTCAATGTGCAATGCATTCTGGTTAAAAGCCAGCAAAGCTGACAAAACATGATTTATTTTAAATTCTGATTATAACTGCTGCTTGCTTGCTCCACTTGCTCGCAGCAAATATGTGTATCAGGGCTTGACACTAACGGTAGCCAACTAGCCACAGACTAGTAGAAATTCAGTTTTGGCTAGTGGGTTTTTGATTTCCACTAGCCACTTTGGCTAGTAAACAAAATGAAATTGGCCGAACTAGTTTCTGTCATTCACAAGGAAGCCATACGCAAACAATTTTCTCGGAATTTCTTTCTTGTTGACATACCATATTACTGGGCATTGCTGTTCAGCACATATGCAAATTTAAGACTGTTTACTTTTCGTTGCGTGGCATTTGACAAACAAGACAGCATTTTCTGAAAGCACACATCGATGTTCTTTTTTGTTTCGAAATTAGTAGAACAAAACACGAGCTTCTCCTGATTAAATCATGCGTAAAATCGTGCGGAACTATAAAGGGATAACATTTCATTTTGAGTAACAACACATCGGTGCTTTGTCATCATATGCATACTGACAAAGCTTGCCACTACAAAAATAATTAGAGAAAGATTTATATCCTTCCAAATTTAAATCAGCCGTTTTTAGCATTTGAATTTCGCCAACAACAGTTTGCAGTATTGTTCAGATAGTTGTTTTGCTTTTGAAACGTTTCTACCCCGGCGCCTGTTTGTAAAGAAGACCTGACAGTGTTAACAATGACATCTCGGTGTCTCGATATTTTTCCAAAGAAGTCTCACAGAAAAACAGAGTCCTGAAAGTCTTAACGGGAAAATCTCTGGATTTTCCTTTGTGAGCTGTCGGCCTGAGAGATTTGATGTAAGGAAAACACAAGCCCATTGAACAAAGTTAGAACCAGCGCAATTCATTTAGATGATACATTCGTTCGCTGCGTTTAAACCAGTCAAGCGTGACACAAGCTGTGCCGACTGTGTCAAGCGGTTTGAGACGTGAATATTGTTGCTTTTTCTTAAAATTCTATAATCCCGGGCATAATGGATATAAGAAGATATTTAACTGGAGACATCACCACGTGGCTAGTAAAAATTTTTTTTGGCTAGTAACATCTAAGTTGTCACTAGCCACTAGGCTAGTAAGTTGAAAAGTTAGTGTCGAGCCCTGTGTATGCTATGTGCAATGAATAATGATTATTTATTGCACTTAAAATATAATTATTATTGCAATCCATGTGGCCTGTAGAATACTTTGTTGTTTGCTCTCATCTAACAATGGTTCTGTTTGTTGTAGGTGTTTGTTAATCTAGGACAAAACCCTTAATGACTGGTTGCTTGGGAAATTAAAGTGTATTGTTATTTATATGATGTTATTATTTTGTTGAAGACTTCAAAGAAGCTGATTGCCATGCTAGAAACCATGGATAACTGGATTGATGAAATTCCACCTGTTGACCAACCACAACGGTTTGGAAACAAGGCTTTTAGGACATGGTGCAGTAAGCTAGAAGAGGTCAGAAATCATCAACTTATAAATTTAAGAGTGATTGATCTCTAACTAATTATTTCTCATTGCAAAACAGTTTATACTCAACTTATGGACATCTCCTGTGGGTGGACACCTCCCATAATCAGACACTGCCCTAGCAATACATGATTTGTATATGCAAACAGTTGCAATTTTGAATTCCCTTAATACCTGGTTTACATTTGCAAGATAAACACAAGCATGAGCATAACCACCAGGATGTTCACACTTGTGATAAATGGTTTAAGCATAAATTGGTATATGCAAGTGCAGTGCTCTAAAAATTCTGATGAAGATTGCATGATAGGAGTTATGCCAACCGCCAAATCTTGTGGTTGTACACACCAGTTCCTACTTGTGAAATAAGTATAGCACAAGTCGAATAAGCATACATGCATGTACAAAAAAATTCGCATTTGTTTTTCTTGTGCTTTTAATTCACTTAGGTGCGTACTACTGACTAGTGCTTTCTTGCACTTCTGCTTGTGCTTATGTCGTAAGAGTTAAAGGGGCGGTCTCACCAAGATTTAGCTCTACTTCGAAATTCAATGAAAGCGTTAATATTGATTGGAAATCCACTATTATAGTTGCCTAACTTTGCTAAAACACACTGTAAAAAGGTAAAAGGTAAAGCAACTTTATTTATACACGGTTTGTGTTTAAAGCTAGAAGCTTGTGGGGCCGTGAAAGTTTTTTAAAACTGGTGTGGCCACGGACACGTACGAAACAAGAGGTCTAAAACTTGAAAATGTTGGGCCAACGTTTTCAAGTTTGACAGTGTTTCTTTGAGGAAAATTACTAAAAAACATTGATTATGGTTTGTTCACATCTTAGAGAGTGAATTTATGCGTCTTTTGTTGTTTTACAGGTCATTCTGTTGATCAGTAAGTGCACCTTTATAATTGTAGTATGGTTTTCACAAAAACTTGGTAGACCTCTCATGATACTGCCCCTTTAATCTGGCCTTAGCAGACACCTTGCTAAAGTCAACACTTTTTCTGGTGCCAAAGATACACATTACTGAAGTTTCAATTTTAAGACAGTCAGTCTTTTAGGGATAAGCACTTCATCAGTGCTCTGTAGAAGTCTCAAAGGCAAACACATGAGCTTATTCAAAGTATCTTGCATGCCTGTTGTTAAAAATAAACAAAAAAAATGTGACTAGACTGGCTAAAATGTTCAGCAGTGAGGAATCCACCATTTTGGTACAGTTGGTGTTGATGAAGACGAGGTGGACAATGAACCTGCCTGCAAGATTACAAACGCTTTACCCAGGCTAGTTACAATTCCATCCATGTTTGTGCCCATTTTACAATTCTGCGCTTAGACATTTTCCTCTCCAGAGTCTATGATCCTTCTGGTCTGTGCCACCCCCAACACCGGAAGTCCGCAATTCATGGACTCATTGTTAAATCTGATTGGCTGAAAAATACAGAGCTAGTACTCTGCGCATACTCAGAAATTGGGAACGGCCAGAGGTCTCGATTCCTGGTGCAGACCAGAAAGATTGCAGCCTCTGAAGATGAGAATGGCGCTTAGTGATCAGGCCTTTGAGAAGAAGCGAGGCTAGAGTTGACTTTGTTGTGATACAAATCTTGCTTCTCTTCAAATGACTGTACATTTAAATTATTTGTTATAGTGCTTACTAGTTGCTAATCTCTATCCCAAACTTTGTTTTCATACAGTGACTCAGTTATATTTCACAGAACTGTTAAATGGTCTATTCACTTTTTCAACAGAGTGCAGACACTTTGACTCAAGCCCTTCTACCTGAAAAGTTTCTAGGAGCCAGCACAGAACTTGCAGCATATCTTAAAGGTTTGTTTCTTAACTACATTGTACAACCTACATTGTAACCGTATATAGTTGGCAAAAGAAAATTCCAGTTCACCATCAGTGGAACTGCGTGTATTACCATTTCTGTGGATGCCATATCCATAAAAAGCATCCATATTGCCATCAAAGAGTAATGTAGCAACAGAAACTCTGGGTGCTAAAAAGATCACGAATAAAGCAATCAATTTACCGTCGTGATCAATCAATTAGATTTGGATTGTCCTCAAGTTGGTTCATCAGCAGTTGTCTTCTCCGAGTTCGGACAGATCTCAATGATCGTCAAAGACCATGTTATATTTCCCTCTGAACATGGAAAATGTTTACCTCTCCAGGGCTAAAATTGAAGATTGTGAATTTTACTCAAGTGCAGTTCACAATCTTCCACTCACAATCTTCCATGCCAGTGCTTAAACCTTGCTGATCAAGGATTTATGACGTCAATGAGGCCATGTGTCTTAGTGTTTTAGCACTTACGAATGTATTTTGTATGCAATTGACACAATTATTGTTTACGCACTGACTTCAAGACTTCAGTATTGCTATCACTAAGCAGGGTTCAAAATAGCAGCCGGCTGTCGGCGGTAGCCGGCACTTTGACGACACTTGCCGGCTACTTTTCACCGAAGAAATATAAAATATCATGCCTTGATCGGCCATCTGAAATCAAAGTTGCTGTAAGTTGAAGGAAACATTTTACATCAGACAATAAAGCAGCTACAGGGCAAGAAAGTGCGACTCACTGGTGGCTAATGCGACCAAAATTTCATCTTTGGCGACTAAAACTTCTGGTTTTGCGGTTTAGTCGCCAATGTGGTAACTTCATTTCTGTGTTAAGATGAATAACGGGCCGCCCCACCTTCTCAGGTATTGTGTCCCTCCAGAAAATTATATTGGAAGATCTTATTTACTTCTCAAACATTCAAAATAAGAAAAGAAGTCAAAGCTCCAATCCATTCATTTGCTTTGCCGTAAAATATTTTCAGTTCGGAAAACTTGCAAATGGCCGACTGTATTTGAAATCGCCCCAGAATACATTGCAAGCCTACGGGTATGTCATGTATGCATATGGATTGTGTCCCTTGAAAACGCATGGCTCTAGCTTAACAGCGGGGAAAAAATGAGCCTTGACAAAAAAGCCGACAAATTCAGGCTAAAAACGAAATTTTATTTTGAACCCTGCTAAGAATGGAATTTTTGGAAGGATCCGTAAGCTGTCAAGTGACAAATTTGACTGCAACAGCTGTCTGCTAAAATCAAAACTTTTGCTTTAGTGTGAATGCTGTAATTTAAGTTATATGCAAATTTGAACGTGCTTGCATGTAGAATTCCATTTTGATATGTTGGCACTTTTCGGAACATTCTTTGCTTAATCTTACAATGAAAAGAAAATTTAATCTGAAACAAAGTTTCTTTCGATTGTTTCTTATTTGTTCTGCTTTAGTTACTGTGTAGGACTTTTACGCTTCTAAAGTGCACAATGTCCATTTAGATTCGGGAAAGAGGTGATTGTTATCTGATACGCATTCTTTCATGGCGACCTTTGTCTCCATTGTTGCCATTTTGTTTTCAAGGTTTTGATCGATAATTACTACATACCTTCAGAAAATATAACAGAGTGTTTTTATTAATAATTAGCAAATAATTTTGGTGGATGCCAACATTTGCCAATTTATAACCATGTAGTAATATGTCTCTTTTGTTTCCTGTGGTTTCTGTTAGATGGCTTTGGCAACAAGACAAGAATAGACTATGGAACGGGTATTTATAACACAATACTTTATGACAGTGTTTATTGTAGAAATGTGATAATATTGTGAAAGATGAAATATTCAGCGTGTCGTGAGCATGGGACAAAGAAAAAATCTGAGTCCCTGACGGGATTGAACCCATGACCTCCCAAACACCGGGCCGAGCTGAGTGCTTCTCACACTTTCGAGTGTTCTTAAGTGTGTTCTTGGAGCTATAATGAACTCTTGATCAACTCTGATCAATCATGGCATGCACAATTATTCAAACATTTAATAAACTGAAATAAAGGTTGGTTTACTTAAAATTACAAGCAACATACTTACCAAAGAAAATTCTCAAAAGCTTCAAGAATATGTGTGCTACCTATGCTAATGATCTGGCAGCTGGCAAAGCAAGGAATTTTATTATTTTTTTTATTAGAGACAACACTTATGCTATTAATAATCATAAGGGGTGGCAAGTATCTTGCAAAATTTTAGTTGAATTTCACGGAGCCTCGCCATCTTGAATTTGTTTACGAGGCTGACTCGGAGCATCAATTGCTTTTGCAAGACTGTGAAAGTCTTGGGCTTGCAGAAAATATACAAGGCTTGCCATCTTGCAAAGGCTTGGAAATAACATTCATCTGTCCTCTATGTTTAGAAGAGGTCTTTTAATGTGTACATGTAACTGTTATCTCTATTTTTCATAGGTCACGAGGCTAGTTTTGTTGCATTCTTGTGTTGTTTGTTCAAACTTCGAGTGTTGGACCACAGTGACTATGTTTCAATAGTGTTCAAAGTGTTTCACAGGCAAGTGGCATGTCAATTGATTACTAAACCCACTGATTGTTTACACATGAACAATTTCTTTGATTTGTTTACCCTTTAGATATTTGGAGCTTATGAGAAGGTTGCAGGCTACATACAGGATGGAGCCAGCTGGCAGTCAAGGCGTGTGGGGACTAGATGATTTTCAGTTTGTTCCATTCATCTGGGGGAGCTCTCAGCTGATTGGTTGGTACCGTGCAAAATAATTGTATTGTATTATTATTTCATAACAGTTTCCTGCAACCCTTTGCAGTACAGAAACATGGTTAACATTTTGTGGTTTTACACATCAAATTTAAGGTGTGGAGGACAAGGTGAAATGTGTCATTCCAAAAAATATCACCCCTCCCACAGAAGGTTTTAATGTTTGAACTCCCTCACCCCTTTGGAAATCCAGTTTCGCTTCATACTTTCGTATAAAAAAAAACCCGTACCCAAGGAGATAAACTTTTTGAGCTGGAAAATGATAATAAATAATTTTTAACAAGGAAGCTCGACTCGTCACATAGAGTGGTTTTCAGGGAGGTCCTCAAATAAAAACAACTTAAAAGGTTAAATAAGTTAAGTCAAAAGGTATAAAATATAAACTTGTAAGTGTAATATTCTAAAAATTTTTGTCAATAAAAAGCTAAAGTACTATGCTATATAGGCTCCTCAGGAGCTTAACAGAGCACATGGTGCAATCCATCATGTCAGTGGTTTCTCTTTTTTTTTGTAGGTCATCCTAGTATTGTACCAGAACAGTTTGTTCAACCAGCTGTTATGGATCGTCATTATCAAGATTATATGTTCTTAGACTGCATCAAATTTATTCAAAAGGTTGGTAGCCTTTAATCCCATCTTTACCATTCAGATTTGCTTCATTTCGGCATTTGATATATAATAATTATTCATACAGTAAAATCATAGATAAACTGATAAACTGCACACGGATAGGATGCAAATTGAAGAGATGACACTCGCAGTTGTTTACCATTAATAAGAAATTGCAATTTAAAATTCCATACATTGGAAGCAAGGTTAAATAAAGAGTTCATATGTTTATGTGAAGGGAACAGCATGACATGTGATAGTTAACAATTATTTCAAAAGCGCGCATTGGATATGAGATGGTAGATAGCCAATGAGGTGCGAAGCACTGAGTTGGCTATAACCATCTCATATCCAACAAGTGCAAGTGGAGTAACTGTTTTATTAAAACACCCAAAGAATTGCAATATTTGAGCTCCCCGGCTGTTCTCACTGACACGTACACCTACCATATTTGTGGTCCCTGGTATATGAGCTCATATACCATGGCCTGTAAATACATGGCTAGTTTTAATAAGAATAAATTAACCTGCAATGCAGGCGTTTTTATGGGCGAGCGTTGGATAATTTTGAGGGAGGAGACAAGAGAGTAAGGCCAGGGAGGGGTGTGGAGCAGGAGGAAAAAGATTCACCCCTCTCTCCTCCTCCTACCTCACGCCTACTCCCCCATGGCACTTTTCCTCTATCCCCAAGCCTCTCACAAGTACGAATCCAAGATGGCGCTCACCCTATCAAAATGCCTTCACTCGCTAAAACACTCCTGCATTGCAAATTATACATGAATGAAATCATATATTGTCAACTGCATGCAGACAGAATGTAATCCAAATTTTAGTTTCAACAATCATTTAAATTTGCCCTCCTGAGCAATGAAAAAATCATGTTCTTTCTCCCTTCGCCTTAAGATGAAAACAGGACCTTTTGCAGAACACTCTAATGTGTTGTGGGGTATAAGTTCTGTGAAAATGTGGGACAAAGTCAACTCTGGTTTGATAAAAATGTACAAAGCTGAGGTATGTGTCAACTTATAATCTTATTCATAGAAATCACATTAAACAATTACTGAAATCTCTAGTTGCATCCTTATTACAAACCTCCCATCAATCAGAGGGCAGACAAATTAACGAATACATATTTTATTTGCAAATAAATAAACCACACAATACACTACAGAACATCAGTTAGCCTATCGTACGAAATTAGCTCATATGTTTCTGCATGTTTTTGTTTCTGTCCTGTTCTATTTCGGCTATCATAATGAAGTGAACTCTCTTCCTTAACTGTTGCCGTCATTTACATGTGAGTTCTTATGTAAGTCAGTTATGTAGTTACCGCTTTTTTTCATTTATTTTCATTATCATTTTTCCATTGTGCAGGTCCTCTCCAAGTTCCCTGTCATACAGCACTTTGTTTTTGGAACCTTGCTGTCGATACAGGAGGCAGAACCGTTTAAAAAACCATTGTAAAAGTTATATTGTAATATAATGATTTTTTATTAATTTATTTATAGTAAACGAAGAATAGCGATGTAAACTGCGCAGCATATCTACAAGAAGAGTAATTTTATGTGAGAGTACTAGAAATCATCATGCTCTGTGAAATAAGCCCCCCTCCCCCGGATTACTACTCGTGAGTGACGGGGCTACCACAGGCTAGAGAAAAGTCATAGAAACTGTTCGTTAATAAGAAAACCGTAAAAAGGAAAGCGAAAATGTCACATTGACATGCTAAAGTCACTGCATGATTAAGATTGGGTCTTTTCCCATGTCTAGTTGAAGTTTGAGTGCCTCGGAATCTAAGATTTCGACTAAAATAGTATTTTATTTCCAGTACTTTGGTGTAGCTAATAGGCGATTTAAGTCCTTTTGGAGGAACAGTGCCAAGATAAATGCAGTGGAAACGCATATCTTGCTTGACGCCTCAGTTGTGAGGTTTTATTTGCCTGAAGCATTCGGCTTAGCTGTTGATACATTCTACCCTTAATGCCGTCAAGACAACGTGACGAAACGTGGGCTAAGGAGAACAGAATTTTGAACTTTGCAATTGCACAAGGAAAGTGTTGTACAGTATATTGTCTGGTGAGACATCAATAACCTTTACCAAGACAGCGTAATTTTACAGGAATTTGAGGTCAAGCAAACCACGAGAACGGAACTCTAAGCTTTGCAATGACACAGGCGGAATTTGTTGTATGATGTCAAGTCGCACATCAAGGACTCCATTGCTACCAATGGTTCTGCTGTCAAGACAACGTAACGTTACAACAAAAAACTTTGTAGTGATTAGGTTTGGTGCCACAGATGTGGAACAGATGCCCCTGCCTACGAAGAATCTTGTTTTACATTGAATATATTGTTAGATTTAACTTTGAAAATACAAAAGCAATTTGATACACTTTGAGCATATTATTTTACACCACTTTACCTCCCACATTACTTTTGGTACCATCAGCACAACGTGAAAAAAAAAATCAGCAAGTTTGTCAACGAGCACAGTAGCCTGCGTAGCTTGGCGGTTTTTTGGCGCAAAACCCGCGCAACCAAGCGGTGAGCCAGCGAGGGGCCTGGGGAGGAAAAATGCGAAACAGACTCGTTCCCTCAATCTTCGTTTCTTTTGGTCATGTGGTCGGCGAAACGGCACAAAAAAAATACTGAGTACGGTCAGAAGTCCATAACTAGAGCAAAGGAGACTATTGTCTGCGCATGCTCGAAATATCTCCGAGATAAATTCAAAATTGTGCTTGAGACGCGGGAAGCTGTTTTCGAAGGTGTCGAGTTTTACACTTTGACTTTGACAGGAAAGGATTCCGCGCAGATATAGCAGAAAGTTAAGGGAAATGCTTCAGTGAACAGATTAATTCAAGCTGAAGAAAGGAAACTTTGTGTGGGACCGTAACTAAATTTTATTGCGAATGATAAATGTCGTTTGCTTGTTTGTGTTGACAAAAATCAAGATGGCCGTTGTGTGGACGGAAAATGTTGGGAGATTTTCGGAGTATATGCCTTCTCCAGACGAATCACGAACGCCAGATTGAAACCAAACCAAAAGAGGTTTGTTTTTCGGGTAAGTTGAACTTTCAACTGGCTCCTATAATTTAAATTTAGCTTCAACTATTTATCTTGCAGGTATCGAGTAATTTAGCGTATCTTGTGCTCACAAAATGTCAACAACACTCGACAAAGACCGAAAATATTTACCTTACACTTAGATTATGTGTAGATAAAGCATTTAGCCCAATGTCTAAAGCCTCGTTTGTTTCCAATTTAATTGATTTATATCGTTTAATACAGTGGATTGGAATGACAATCGAAGAGAGTACGGTGTTCATGTAATTTGATTTTTTGTTTTACTGTTATGAAATTTTGACACCTTTGATCCGAGACTTTTGTCTCCCTTCGTGATATGGGAATTCCCACCACTGGGTGGCTGATCCATTTGTATACTATACGTTGGCAAGGTTTTGCAGATTTTCAAGGTGTATCACGGTATACTCCAATTCGGAAAAGTGCCTGATGGTACAATATCAATTTTCAAATTCAGCTTAGAAACCTACAAACTTTTCAGCCCTCGGAAATAACGGGAAATATAGTCCACTGGAAAAGAAAAGCCACGGTTTACTTAAAGCCGAGTTGAAGTTTGGGTCTGCCAAATTTTGTTATCATAGGCCTTACCAAAAGAAATGAGTCAACATTTGATTCCGCGAAATTCGCTCGCAGGTCTGTTTTGTAGGCTGATTCAATTTGTCAGGGCGTGCATTTTTTGGAATATCAAAATAACGAAATTGTGATATGAGAATCGGCTTAAAGCACTGAGCTTATGATTCTTCCTTGACAATTTGACGAAAAAATCACTCATTTGAATAGTGTACCGGTTGCCCAAAATGCAGCTGGAAGAGAAATCTCATAAGAACGAAATTCGTTCCTTTCGCTGGTGGCGTGACATCCTGGGCTTTCGAATGCACTGAACTATTTAGCTTTGCGGTTCGTAACATATCTTACATTCAAAAGTGCCCATCATAATAGTTTTAAAGTTAATGTTTTGAGCACTGTCGAAAGTTTTTTGGTGATGAATTTCTCATTTTTTATCTCACAGATGCAGCTGGGCCAAAAGTACATGACAGAATTAACACTCAGAGTGCATTTTATTGACGTAGTACATGTATCCACAATAAACAATAAAGAAAGTCTTTTTTGGAAAACGTTGGTCTCCTGGTTAAAGTCATTAAGAAGACAGGCCACTGCCATAATTTTCTTCCATTCAAAATGGGGTCCACAACATCTTTCATATAAAGATTTGAGTATTTTTTTGTGTTTACTTAAAGCATGCTTGCAAATGAAATTGCTTTTCATAAAACGTTGCACCTAGCATTTTGTCATGGCAACATTTACTCGATATTTTGAATTTTCATCAGAACTAAAATGGAATAGTGAACATGTACTGTGTGTGCTTGCTACAAGGTATGTGTGTATAACCCTACAGCATGCTGGTTTTACTGGTAGAAGACCAGTACATACAAAGTATCATTAACAGGAGTGCATGCACTGTCAGAAGGAGAAAGAACAACATCAGACAACTTAAGCAATCCTTGATCCAATTTTATTGTCCATAACTATTTAGACAATTTTTAAGCTTATTGAGCATTATCAATAATTTCAAAAAGCAAAATGTAAAATATTCAATATTCCATGCACACATTGGTTATATGTACCTTTTCAGGCTCACTGATATAAGTTATTTACAATATTTACAACATATAATATTCAGTTTATTGAGTATTATCAATTAAAAAATATTTAATAGTAAAATACAATAATATAATAATATTATTTACAGAATTCTTTATACAAATTCCATGCACGCATGGGTTTTTTATGTACCTTTATCACACTCATTGATATGACTGAAATTATTGTAGTTAAGTGTGACAATACTTTCCTTATAAAATACATATTTAAAGCACTCAATATGTACAATGCCCAAGGCATACTTTTGCTAAATGCCAACTTTTGCCCATGAGGTTTATAATACTTTACATGCACACTATTGGGGCGTACTTGTTACTTACTTTCAATACTGTTCCTGAATAACAATAAAATGATTGTTATAATGTATATCACAAACCCAACACAAAAAAATTGAGATTAGCACCACACATGGAAGCAGAAATATTAACAAGCACTGCTGTTCAATAAGTGTCACTCCCTTTGAAAACCATGTGGTGCTAATTTATAGCAATTGAGTTCTACAGTGGTGCAGCTCATTTAATCGTATTGCAAAACAGACAGATATACACATTTCAAATCAACTTTTTCAGGGAAATGATTCTGCTCAAACAAAGTAAGAAAAACCGAAAGGATTTTCAATTCAAACAAAACATTTGGAAATCAGTTATTTCTGTAGCAATTATTGCAAAATAATGGAATTTATAAGTTTACAAACTGCAACCAAGAGATTACAACTATTAAGATTGGTGGTAACATAATTTCAGCATGTTAATAATTTAGTGCAATCTATTTTTGTAGTTAATGCAACCATCATAGTAGGGTTCTACTACTAAAAGAAGCAATGAATGTACCAGAAAGCAAAAACTGTTACAGTATCTGCAAGCAATGCTTTTGTTGTTTGGAAGACCCACACACAAAGGAGTTTCAATAAATTTAAGTAGCAGGTACACTGAGCTAATGGTCAGAGTGCTGGGCCCCACATTGAGCAGTCTGGGTTGGTGCCCAGGCCAATTGCAAGCACTGTGTTGTGTTCTTGGGCAAGACACTTAACTCTCATAGTGCTTCTCTCCACCCTGGGGTATAAATGGGTACAGCAAATTTACTGCTGGGGGTAACCGTGTGATGGACTAGCATTCCATCCAGTGGGGAGTAGAAATAACCCTTAAGTCACTTCATGCTAAGGAAACCACTGTAAGCTCAGCCTTGTTGACCACTTTGCTCAAATTCAGCTTTTATATATACCTCATAAGTATATAGGTGGTTGCCAATGTAAAATTATTGAAATGGGTTATAATGCATTCCCTCAAAGCCACCCTCCCTGGCCCTTGAACAATGTAAACCTCAACTGAAAACTTACCTAACAGTGTTTGAAGTAGTGAAATGGCTGGAAACAGCAATAGCATCAACATTTAATTTACTTACTTTTATTATACAACTGTAAACTGACTGGATAACAAACAATTCATATGAGGAAGAAGACAGAGGAGAAATAGAGAAACACTTGAGGAAAGACACAGAGCTAAACAGTTGGTTCTCATTCATGAAATGTTCTACATTATTTACTAGTTATTCGTTCCATGGAGTTCCAACCTAAAATTATAAGGGACAAGATAAATATATAAATGTTGTAACTAATCTCGTAACATTCACTTTTTGTGGAGTTTGGACTGAATTTTTCAGCACAAGTTGTATGTTGGCAAGTAAAGTTCAAACAATAAAGAAAAGAAAAGTGCACAGTTTACTTTCAAGAAATGAGGTGACAGTAAAAAAAGAACTGTTTGAATCCCTGATTAAAAAGAAAAACACATTTACTGAATAATAATACCATGCTGGTATCCTGCAAAAATGTTATATACATTGTACTGTAATGTAACAACCCATCAATTTCTTTGAAGTTAGTAGCTGTGAGGCAAATGTAGAAACAAGCTAAGAGAAAGAGTTCAGAGTTAGGAGGATGAAGGACAAGGTGTTAACCTGCAAGAAAAAGTAAAGTCTTTAAGACTTGCTTAAAATGAATAGAAGTGCCCTTTTTAGAGGTACCGGTAATCTAAGGAAATCTTCATTAATTTTGGAGAGGGAGTCAGGCTATGATGATTTCGCAGTTTAAAAATATAAGATTTTATGATCCCCATCCCCTCCCACACACACACACCTCAAAAAAGAACCGTTTACACGTTTAGACTCTGTAACATCTCTTTTCCCTTGAATCTACTGGGCTGTATGTTATAGAAAGAGTTTTGACTAATAGTTACACAGCAAACTTCCCCAAGGGAAGGTTACAAGGTGCTATGTGTAAGAAATGACATGGATATACCTGAAGATTTTAGCAGTTATGGGTGGTTAATAATAATTTCAGGTGCACTATATGTTGGCTGCTGATAATTCCCAAGCCAGTTGTAGCTTTGGTTATAATCATGCACTGTTTGAAAACACAAACAAATAAACTTCTCTGATAATCTACCTGGTGAAGGCAAATTCTATATTTTTCAAGAACAGAATTTCACAGCATTATAAACAGCAACAATTGTGCAGTCATTACTGCCCAATTGACCAGGTTTAACTGTTGACCTTGAAACAGAAATCACCCATTCAGTTACATCAGGACTGACTTGTGTTTCCTGTACAACAACTTGGCCCTGTGAAGGAGAAGTAAAAGATATGTGTAAAAAAATAAGCCTACGTCTGTCACTTGAATTTGGTGGAGGCGTGGGCAACACTACTTCTGAAACTTTTTTTGCATTTAAGAAGAAGAGTGATTGAACCTAATTAAACAGAAAGCACTTAAAATTAATTTATCTTAGCAACGTGCGAGTAAGCTTTGAACCTACCTGCTGCACTGACGTAACCAATTTTCGCCGGGTGAACTCTGACAATTTCCCTCCTTCTTAGTTTGCAGCAACAGTTTCTACAGCGCTCTTCTTTTCCAAACTGCATGTTTTGAATGAGTTTTTCTGCATCTGGCACACTTACGGAACATTTTAAGCACACTTATTTTAGCTTGCTCGCTCGAATTAAAAGCGAAAACCTGTGAAAAATATGACTTTCCCGCCCCTAAAATACCTTCTGCTAAATATTTTTCTGCCGATTCGAGGAAAGGAACAACGCCTGAAACTGCCACATTTACCTGAAACTCAAGAACAAGTGATCAAGCAAAGGCAACTGAAAATCGCCCCTTCGACCGCCATCTTTGTTTATACCATTTTAGTGGCGCGCGCATTAACAAGAATCTGGGTACGAGGGAAAAAATTGACCAATCAGACAAAAGTCTCCTTTGTTCATAACTAGAAGTCTACATCTGGTATTGGGGCGCGTGCTATGTCTTTCGCGTGTAGGCTATTTTTAGAAACTGATGTCTCGCGAGAAAATGACGTAACCCACTATTTCGACACGATTGGAGTTCTAAGTTGCGGCCGAATATTTTGGAAAGTGGCAGGTGAAATAAATCAAATCACATCAAAACACTTGACAGGCCATTCTCTTTAATTCTCACATTTCGACAGAAGTAGTATCGTAGATAATGATTTCAAACGTCTGTTCAGTGGCATTTGAAGGCGAGTGAAAAAGCAACCCGTCGCCGGGTTTCCGTAGACAAACTCACAAAACAAACAGGTCGACTTTTTATAATTTACGAGAGAATTTATGAACAGGAGTTCCCCAAACTTTTAGTAGTTAAGTGTGTCTTTATTTTGTACAGCATATCCTCGTGTTAAAATACTGAACAACATACACAACACAATAGCTGCACACTGCGAAGTGCCCGAGAAGCACAACTTGAATTAAACTTTTGACGGATGTGAATGAAATCATCATTGTTCGATGAATTAAACTCGCATTTCTATTCATATTAAAACAAGTACATTACCTTAGTCAGTCTTTTGTTTTCATGCCGTTCTTATAATTCCAAAAACATGCGAAACTCGCCAAACTTGTCGTTTTCTCTGAATGTTGTTCTCAAACGAATCAAACTTCATTCTGTTCATTCCGCGCTCGATGTTGAGCGCTTCAGGGACCACGGTTTTGTTTTTCAAAATAGCAACGAACCTGTGCCAAAATGCACTTGCTCTCTTAATGCCTGTCTTCATCTTGAGATTACCATTAATCTTTAGAATCTTCGCATTTTGAGTTTGACTCGGAATTAGTCTATCTTGCCCGCTGCCATTTCGTATTCTGACTCCAAAACACTGAGGTCCTCTCGCTTATTTGGATGCTCCGAATTTTTACAACTTCGATGCTATCGTCATCGATGAAAGATGGCCTGATGATTCTTGTCCGGACGATTTAATCCTCACAAAACGGAAATTACGATGACCAACAAACAGAAATTTCGTAATGCCGTTCGCTCGAGTTCACTCGTCCTCTGCAGTTCTGCTTTTCTTCAAAAATTTGTTCAACCAATCAAAGGCGCGAATTAAAAAATACTTCAATGTGATTGGCTACTTGTTCGCGGCAAAGGTGTTCTAAAAATAGCCTACGCGCGAGGAGCGCGAGGTACACGCGAAAGACATATCTCAAAGCCTATTACCAGAGATGTAGACTTCTAGTTATGGACTTCTGGTACGGTAGCTCTAGGGGCGAGAAAGTTTCGTACCCGTCAAGAAAACATGAGGTGAAAAAATGTAAATGTATTGCTTGAGAGATGTTTTTTTTGTCCGTCGCCTTGATTTCCTTAACTCCGAAGTTACTGTCAAGAGTAAAGAACATATTTATGTACTGAAAAAGACTGAATACCTACCCTTAGCACTGTCAAGACAACGTAACGTCACAGGCACTAACGATTGGAACAAAACACTACGACGACCGGGTAACAATAAATCAGAACCGGCACTCAATTTAAACATGTTTAAAGGTTAAATGAGCCGAACAGTGGCTCTGCATTGTCATTGCTCACCTGCCGTCTGCAACGAGGCTAAAATGATAATTTCTTTGTTTTCTGGATCTCCAACATTTTTAACCCTGTTGCTGTGCAAACATAAGTGACCCTTTCGGCGAGTTCAATGGACTGAAACAAACGCGAGATACTAATGTCGCCGAGGAAAAATGTAAATTCCTAATTTGAAAAACGTCGGCCGCCTTGGTTTCTTTACTTCCAAGTAACTATCAAATGTAAACCTGACAGAAGTAAGGAGAGCATGCTTATGCATTGAAAGAGAATATAAGTATCCTTCATTGCTCTTGTATATTCTCAGTTCTCCGCTTATAGACAACAACGCAGAAGAGAGTTTGACTGATTGCATAGGTAAGTAGATTAGTCCAAACCCGTTGACAATATCACGGCAGTGCTGTTTTTCTTGAATTCTTATGAATTAGAACTCTTCTAAACATTCGCAGATTCGTGTGGAATACTTGAATTTTTTTTTTTTTAATTCAAAGTGAAATCCAAGTGATATAAAAGACCTCAAAACAAACTGGCCTGACTGGCGTGCAAATGCGTGCCTACATCACCTGACTTATGATTCACAAACCGTCACTTTCGACAAGGGTTTTCCATGAAGTTTTGCTCATTTTTGGACCATTTGGGTCATTTTTTGGTGTGTTCCGTGTTGACCATTTTAGGTGGCTCGATGCATTTTTTTAGCCCATTTGATAAAAATCTTTGACGGTGATAAATATTTTACATCATAAAAGTAACTCTGCGAATGCCTGCGATTACGAAATATTTAAATTTGAATAACTGCGCTCAAGTATCTCTAAACAATATCAAAGCGTCTATTTTATATATTTATAACGGGAAATTTCCGAAATGCTCTAACAGATTTTTTTAAAAGTGGTCAGCAACAAGAATGAATGGTTGTGCTTTATATTGCAGTTAAACTCAACAGAAAACTATTGCGAGCATAGGAAAATATAAACACAGAATGGTGACCAATTGTGCTTTAGTTTCGGCCGCCATTTTCCTACCGAGGAGGAGGATTTTGTTTATCTTGTTTCTTGTCTATTTCCTGCCTGATGGCCGTGCATTGAATAGTAATTCGAATTTCTGCCCTCAGGGAGGAAATAGACAAGGAACAGGATAGACAAAATCCTCTTCCTCAGAAGGAAAATGGCGGCCGAAACTTAGGCACAATTCTGTGTTATTTTCCTATGCTCGCATTAGTTTTCTGCTCTTCATCTCTTCCATTGCAATATTGTTGAGTCTGGTTGTTATGGTAACCTTTTCTGTGACATGGGTCACTAGACACTAATTTTATTATTTTGTATGTTTCTAGAGACTCGGAGATTTTCCTGTAATTTTGAGTTTAGGAATTTTCCGGTTTAATTTCTTTAGCTTATACATCGCTCGGGAATGTTTCTACGCGTGTGCACAAACCAGGCACGTTTCATTGCTAAAATGCGTTGTTGGCAACTAGGTTTCTACGGATTACCTATCCTTGACGTAAGCGTTGTATGGTTTGGCAGCACACCTCCAAAAATACTTTGTTTAGTACGTGCTAAAACTGCTGTTCCCCGTTATTTAGTCTTGTATATGTAGAAGCAAGTTTTTAGCTGTAGTTTTTAGTTGTAGTTATCTTTTTAACCGCTCGGGAATGTTTCCACGTGTGTGCACAAACCACGTTTCATTGCTAAAATGCGTTGTTGGCAACTAGGTTTGTGCGGTTTCTTATCCTTGACGCAGCGTTTTACGGTACGTGCTAAAACTGATGTTCCCCGTTATTTAGTCTGGTATATTTTGGAGCACGTTTTTAGCTGTAGTTCAGTTGAGTTCTCGACATCTACTGAACTGAGGAGATTGAAGAGCGGAGAGAGAAAAAACTTGCTTCTAGCAAAGGTAGGATTGATCAGTTTGTTTGTTGTTTGTTTTCCTCAGAAGGAAACTGGCGGCCGAAACTTAGGCACAATTCGGTGCTATTTTCCATTGCTTGCAGTAGTTTTCTACTCTACATTTCGACTGCAATGTAAAGTACAACTATTCTTGTTGCTGACCACTTTAACAAAATCTGAAAGAGCATTTCAGGATTATTTCGTTTAAAATATGAAATAGGGGCTTTGATATCGTTCAGAGATATTTGAGCGCAGTAATCATTTCATAATCGCAGCCATTTGCAGAGTTACTTTTATGTTGCAAAATCATCAACATCAAAGACTTTTTTCCAAAAGGGACATAGTTGCTGCTTTAATTTGTTGAAAGATATCAACTGCCAATTGTAGAAAACCACAAAATATAGCAATAAAATTCATTTTTTAGGTAGTCAATCTACGATAAAAATATGAATACCAAGAGTAAGTCTAGATTTCAAGAAAATCAGGCTTGTTTAAAAACAACGGAAAACGATAATCGTTGCTATGGTAATCTTTGCTGTTACGAAACAGGTAAAAAATCAAACTTTGGTCATATGCAATCATCACGGTGTAGTTTGGCAAAAATCGAAGATTGGCTTCCTAAATAATTTTCATTTTCAAAACAACCACCTTTAATAGGTCTAAAAAAATCTACATCAAGCGTATAATTATATCGTACCGTGCTTTATAGCACAATATTCAAAACGCTACTTGAATTTCACCCGCCTTGAATTTGGATGGGATCCTTGAAAAGCACTTAAATTTTTTAATAGTCTCGAGATGTTTAAAAAATCTATACTGATATCTGCCTTCTCTTGGCTTTATAGTCTAAAAGAGAGTTAAAAAGAATGCGATACTCTAAGCCGTTTTCAGGTTCAGTTGGGCGTTAGTCATTGAACATTCGTACGTTTGATCAGTTTTATGAGAAGAAGCTGCCAAGAGCATTCGACACTGTTCGATTTACCGTAATAATTCGATTTAGCGCCCGGGGCGCTTATTTACTTTTGGCGCCTCAAGGGAGGGCGCTTATTCAAGACAGGGCGCTTATTCGGGACAGGGCGCTTATTTAATTTTTTGAGAAACAACCAAATGTTCAAAACAAATCTTAAATAAATAATAAAATAACTAACAATAACAGAAACTGTAACAGTAACAAATTGTTGAAAGTTCAGTTACTTTTAAAAGAACTGTTTATTTTTGCAGTCAATATATACATGCACGGTGAGGTGAATGTTCATGAGTTTATCTACGGTAACTAGCAATAACAAAACTGTAAGAATGGGGGCGCTTATTGGAATATGGGCGCTTATTGACAAAAGCACATTGGAAGGTGGGCGCTTATTTGGAAGGGGGCGCTTATTGGAAGGAGGGCGCCAAATCGAATCATTACGGTAGCTGTTATTTCTGACTGTACCATCAACACAACGTGACGTCACAGGAACTAAGTTGATGACCACAACAGGAATTCCTTTAATTAAACAATATAGGTACAAAAGTTGCGGGGAAAGTGCAAATTTGCTTCACTTATTCTTACCCGTCAATTTGTTAGATGAATACTGTTAACGCTAGCGGTGAATTTAATTTGAATTCTTTTAATGTAAGTAGTTTTTTTAAGCCTAGTAAATTATTTCACTGCAGCGATGTCTGTCTACTGCCTAATTCTCTTTGGCATTTTTCTGCCTGGCATCTTGGGAGAAACCGTGGTGGAGTGGGGATTCAAAGGATACACGAAGTACGAGCGTGGTGATATGGATATCATCATCACCGCTCCCCATGGTGGAAATATGAATCCATCAACACAGGCAAATGGTGATAGTTGGCCGAATAGAGAGGAGTATGGTTGTCAAGGAAACAGTGATGAATGCAACTGGACCCACGGCTGTGGTTCAATAATTTCAGATTGCCGTGCCCGAACAAAGAATGATTTGTACACGAAAGCAATTGCGCGAGACATTGCAAATAGAATCAAAACCATTACAGGTGAGAGATGATTTGCTTTTTTATTTGGTTAACAAAAAGAAAAACATATACAAAAATCCATTTTATTCTCGTAGGATCTGGGGCTCCCTTACCACTACAGTATGGGCCTTCAAGTAGTTCTGGTTGTCCTGTTGTTTACATGGTTACGCTGTAGATGATATTAAAAATAAGCTGCTGGATAACTGACCATTTGAAGTATTTGGATAGTCTACCGAAACTCCCCCCCCCCTCCTCCCGCTACCCAGACATGACCGAGCGCCAAAACTATTCCTGTTACGCTGTCTCACCATTGAAATTTATCATTTGACAAAAAAAAAAAACATTTGTATTAATTTGTATCCTGTTACAGGTCTTCGACCACACGTTGTGTACAACATGCTGAAGAGGAGGAAACTGGATGCCAACAGAGAGATGGATGAGGCAACTTTTCATGTCCCAGACGCAATTACGGCCTATCAAAACTACACCAATTTCATCAACAAAGCACGTTTGAGCATCTCTGGACGCGGTTTCCTCCTCGATATCCACGGTCATGCACACACCTCAAAGAGGACTGAGCTTGGCTACCTCATTTACGGCAGTAAACTTGACAGTGGAATCTACAGCATAGCGGACAGCTCGATCAGAAGCCTTGGCCAATACTGGTGTGGAAGTGACAATGCTTGCTTCAAAGATTTCATCCAAGGCAACAGAAGTCTCGGCCACTTTATGAATCAAGAAGGACTCGATGCTGTTCCCTCCCCTCAAGACCAGAGTCCAAACGGGGAAAGATATTTCTCTGGAGGATCTACTGTGAAGACATACGGATCAAGAGACACAGGAATCATTGATGCCATCCAGATGGAATTTGATTCTACCTTTCGCAAAGGATGGAGAGACGACGTAGAAGCACAGAATGACGTGGCTAGAGCCATTTTAAGTTTCTGTCAGCTGAACTATGGAACATGCAGTTAGTTACCGCGTTTACTTATATTTAGTTGTGAAGAGTAGGTTGTTTTTAAAGGAGTAACGTCATGGGGATTTCGCAGACTTTTGGTCTAAACTGTTCTGGAATCAGTGGTAGGCCATGACTTAACCCATGAAAAACATTATCTTTGAACATCTAATGGAAGACATTACCTTAATTTGCGGATAGAAATCAAACAAGGCTGTAAATATTGATTTTCTGACGACACTCGGAAACAACTTGAAAAGTTTAGCCTTAATTTTTCAAGTTGCACAGAATACATTTCCATCCAAGCCATCCGCAACCAAAGATGCTTGTTAACAGTTTCAGCGCTCTGATAAAGCAATTGTTAATAAAAATGACCCATTATTTTTAGGTTTCCTACCCCACAAATAAATATTTTGGTTGTTCGAAAATCTGTTAAAACCCGTGACTTAAAAGTCGTTCGCTTCTCGTTGTTCAACTTGTAGGCAAGTCTATGTAACATTTCGTACTCTTAAATTTACAGTCACAACTGAAACTCAGCGTATCAGGTTGACTATATAGTCGTGCTCCAGTTTGGGGCACGATTTTCTTTGGTTGCGATGGATCGCTTATTCTAGGTGGCTGGAGCCTTGTCGTTTCGCGTGTTTAGGTCTTCTTTCGTTTAGTTGTAATTAACAATTAAATTATGAGCTCGAGATTTCTAAAGAGCGAATAAGATTTCAAGATTTAGCCTTATCGCTGAAGGAGCTGTGGAAACTAGGGTTTCCATTATAATATAACGAGCAATGGAACATTTTATACTGAAAAGTTGCTTACTTACGCGAAAATATTTACTACACGATCTTGTAGGGGTATAGAACCACATTTATTTTGCGAGCTCGAGATTCCGAAACTCCAGTTTGCGACGCCGAGATTTTGAGACTCGCCTAAAATAATTTGCCGAGACCCATGATTTTTAAAGGGCCATTCTATACCCGTTGCTGCGCCAGTAGCGTTGTTTTTTCCTTCACAAAAATTCCGGTAACATCTGCTTAAGCGCATTTTGTACAACCAAGGTCGTGCATGGAAGCCGTTTTTCGACGATAGACATTCCTTACGAATGGACTAAATTACTAATCTGTTCAGGTATTCACTAGCTAAACCTGACTTGAACTTTATGCGGTTAAGAGCTAACTGAAGTTTTAAAGCATGTGCCTACAGTATATCATGACGGGCTTATCCCTGACTCATCGCACAGACAGAATCTTTGAGTTGCAACATTTATAGCCAGATAGAAGCATGTCGACCGAACTCCCAAATTGCAAAACTGCTGGAAATCGGGCCTAATATTTTCAACCTTAGAAAATTGCGCCTAATTTTTACGGGAGCTCATGGCTGACAAAACAAAACCTTTGAGAGTATCTGAGGCGGCAAATGTGGTGTTTTAATTTGGAACCATTTTCTCAGACCGGTCAGGGGCGGAGTAGCAAGCGTTCCCGTGCAAGCTGAGTGCTACGTCCCCCTCCCCCTCCCCGTCCCCCTCCCCGTCCCGTCTACTTTACCTTTTAAGCTCTCGCCCCAGTTTTCGCGCGACCAGACTCTTCGCTCGCACGCGACACACAGCAGGACAAGGGAAAGTCAGGCGAGCGGAAAAACTCAGCAAAGAAAAGTCGAGGGGAAAGAGAAGACACGCCGTTTGGTCTTTTCCTCGCCCTTATTAACCAATCCTGGGTCTTCGATGATTGGAGAGAAATATTCCCAGGTAGCATTACGATATGAAACGAAGCATGTGTCCAGAGTGTCACCCCAGTCGACGAGTCCAAAGTTCCTTCTGCAGCGCTGATCTGCAAGGCTAGCTGACAATTATTAGGCTTATTAGGTTTAAGATTTTAAAGATTTTTCATATTTATTTTGTAAATTTTAATTACCGCAGGTCCACATCAGCTTTATGCTGCCTTAAATCCGACCTGCGTTAACAAATAAATGATGTATGTATGTATGTATGTATGTATGTAATGTTATGTTTCATATACGTAAACCGTTATAAATTTGCTTATCCTACGTGTAGCCGTACCCGCCCCCCGAGAATAAGCGGGAGGGTGGGTGGGTACGGCTACACGTACTTAGGCTATCTATAATGTTGACCAATCTTGGTGTGGCTCAAGCCAATTCTGGAGAAACCTTTTTGTAATAGTACAGTGATGGATCCAGGGTCCTCCAGGCCCCTCCCCCAGATTTTTTTTGGAAATAGCACAATCTCTGTGCACTGTCAGAATTATCTTCACAGAATTCAACATTCATAGAATTCAACATTCATAGTCAAGCCTTCAAAAGCACCCCCTCCCCCTTCAGGCTGCCACTGTAATAAGCACATCTTTGTGGGGACAGAACCCGGGGGACAGAAGAGGGGACTGCACTTCGTGCTTTACCTGTTATTCCTGCTTCCTGTTTGGTCCTCAGTTGTTTCTACCTTAATGCACTGTGCACAATTTTTTCCAATTTCTCCCGGCTCCTGTTATAAATCCCACTTCCTGTGCACCAGTCTTTCTTTTCCCACCTCCCGTAGAGTTCCTGCCCCCTTTATTCCCAGCCTCCCACCCCGTCCCTGATACCTTTTGAGCAATATGTTTTTAACTTTTACAGTAAAGAGATGGATAATTTCTAATCTATCATTTTCAGCATGTGAGACATGTCAGGTTTTCTTTTCTTGTAGTTTGCGACATGTTGAAACTTAATGTTATGGTAATATTGCAACTAACATGTAGGGTTAGATCTCCCTCACAAGTCAGTATCAAAATAGGCTTACATTCACCTGATCATGATCTGAACTTTGGGTTCCTGTGCAGTGACTACAATGAATTGATAGATGGATGGGTGGGTGCAGGGAGGGGAAAGTGAGGGAGAGAGGGATGGACAATGGATGGGTGGATGAATATGTCTTCACTTCAAATGAATTGAAGTGCTGATTTTGATCTCTTGTAGATTCTACATTGGCGGCATTGTTGTTTGCAGTCCCTTGATGTTCTGAGTTTTACTTTGTTTTGAAATGTGTTCCAGAAAATTTCCATACCTCTCCCACAGAAGGCTTTTTGGTTTGAATACCCCCCCCCCCCCCCCTCAGGAAATTCCAAGTGAGCCCCATACATTCCTTTTAAAATTTTGGCTTTCAAAACCTCCCGACCCCCTTGGAATTTCCATTGATCTTCCATGGGGTGGGTAAGGATATTTTCTGGAATTGCACATATGCATAGCAAAAGTTATGTAGTAAAAATTATAACTGGATATGATGAAAATAAAAATTCAAAACTATATTGATGTTCACATGACTCACAAAAAAATCATGTACCCTGAATAAGAAGTGATGTCAAGATTAGTGATGTCACTTCCAGTGTGTTGATGTCAATGCATTCCAAACATTCCATTTATGGCAAAGAACATTCTTCTTTTAATTATACATGAATCATTGGGAATTGTTAACATATTTTTTGCTTTGTTTGGCGTTGATGCACTCAGTAGTTTAACTGAAACTAATAATATGACACAATATGAGAATACTGCGTGGAAGTTAGTTGTTGCATACTTTAATTTATTTGGCTGTGAATGTGTTTATTAAATGCTAACTTCAGTGATGATGTATTAAATATTTGGCTGTGTATGTCATACAGGCACTGGTTTTGTAACTAAATTACTATCCTGTAATTTAGATATCAAATTATCATCACCCCATATCTCATCTCCTCATGCCAGTAAGATATCAAGATAAGAAGACAGCTATGTTGTGCAGGTTCTACATGTGAACATCTTCACCTGCTAAATTATTAAATTTTCTGGTGCAAAACATTTATTTTATTTGAAAAGGAAACCTTGCTTGGGGAAAACGTGAGTGCTGATGCAAATTCTTAGCAGCTGTCATTATCGTCAGTTCCTTGTCTGAGCGTGGGGATTCCTTGGAGGGAAGAAATCTATCCTCTGGGAGTATGATATTGCTTCTTGCATGGTAACTAAGAAAAAGAATGAGGTGATTCAGAAAATGAAAATTTCTGTTGCATCTTGGAGTTCAGAATAAGATGCAGTCATAAATAAAAATATTTGTTAAATGACAAAGTAAATAATTTATCAATAGAACTCATTATATCTGCATAGTTCAAAAAAAATATAATAACGTTGAATAATTAATATCAAGTGCACCTGAACTTTGTTATACCTGGCAGTACATCATGTGGGCAGTATCACACTCGCGTATTTCTGCCATGTTGCAAACCCCCATTCCTCGCAAAAAAAAAAAAAAAATGTTGGAAAACCCAAAAAGAACCACTAGGGCAAAAATGCCATATCTAAAGAAATCCTTTTTAACCACACTCAAATGGTTTTGGGTAACTGTATTGCCTTTTGGTCCCAAACCACAAGAGGGCAGGATATCACTGGAAATAGGCTGGGGTGAAAGGAAAACAGGAATATGTGGTTTGCTAACTGTAAATGGAAGCACCAGTTTTAAGATTGCCATGATTTCCCCAAAAATGTTTAAAGTTAGAGTTTATATATGTAGTATATACAGTGTACACACTGGCGTCAATATTTTCTTGTTTTTGTAGTATTAAGAAAGTATCTGCCCATCATAAGGAATTATATTTAGTTTGAGCTTTTCGAAATCAGCCAAGGGGGCAGGGGAAATTTTTTTTCCAGGAACACACAAATGGCCAGTTTCAAGACATCTCTGCTTTTTTTTTTGTTTTTTTGTTTGGGGGGAGGGGGGGGGGGGGGGTGAGATTTCAAAGGTCCAGTAAGAGTAGTGAGAAAACCATTTTCATTTCATTTAAGAAATCAAATAGAATATTTGGGTTAGCATTTGTGAGTAAATTTTAAAATTCAGGACATGCACTAAAGGAAGGAACTGGGAGTAATTAAATTATGGTGATATATCAGTTTTGTCTTCCTTGATCTTTGATCATGAAGTGAGCCGTTAGGACAAGAACAAAATGAAATTGTCTGTGGGTTTTGAACAACATTTCAAAGTTGTCTAATCTTTTTGCTTTATGCAACCAATGGGAACAATAATTTAAAAAAAGGAGGACGCTTTTTTGAAACAAAAAATTCAGGAAGTCCTGACTCCATTCTTAGCCGATTTCAAAGCATTCAACCGGAAACAAGGTCACGATTTAAGCCATGACGTAATGTAAACAAAACCCTGATACCGAACTTGACCTTACATGCAATATTCAAATCTATTAACAAAGGGTTAATTTTAGATTCATTGTTTATACTTTGATCTCCCACGAGGAAGGGAATGATGTGGCATATTCTTGCAAGCACTCGGTTGAAATGCTGCATTTTTCAATCAAACAACCAGCAACCAACATTTCTTTCAAAATATTTATTTCTTCATTATATAATATTTCTTCGTTTTTACAAGAATTTCGTTGCAATATATTACAAATGCGTGAACTAGCAGTGATCCTTGTCACGGATCTGCCATAACATATTCCACCAACAAATATTTGAGGATTTTTGCCCTTATAAAGAAGAAAAATAGCATTTGCGCATTTCGTTTAACTCGACTACGATTAAAAAATTTTAAGCCCTTTAGAAAATATACTTTTGGTTAATATGAAGCAGTAAGCCAACACGAAAACACGAGTCTTACAAAACGGGTAGACATCAGCTTTTTTACCACAAACTTTTGAAAATATTATGAATTTAACGTATGTGAAGATGAGATGAATATATTCACTGTAATATTACTATAATCGCTTATAGAAGAAAATACGACGTAGAAAAGGTTAAACATTTAAAGATCGCAATCATTGCGATTATTACGTAAGTTAATTATGAGCTGGCTTCGTCATAATCAAAACATTCGCGCGAGCATAACTTTTATCGTAGCCGCTAAGAGCACAGCAGCAATAAACAAAGGCAAAAATGGCCAAAATAACGAAAAAACACTCACGAAAACACAACTAAAACGCTTCTACAACAGGCTGGGACCAGCCAAACACGCCACCGACCGGCTGAACGGGAGCAAGGTATTGAAAGGAGTCGAGACTCGATCCAATTGAAGTGGTCGCTCTAGGAATACTAGAAAGTCCAGAAAAGCTGCTGCTAAACACGTTAGCTAGTCCTGAGATGTCCATAGGTTCTTGATAATTCAGTTCCCTTACTGATGATTCATTCTGGCTTTCAGTTTTCAAGCGTTTGTTCTGAACCGCGTGGCTGTCACAAGGTTCATTACCATACTCTGATCGCGCCCGTTTCGAACCGGTTACACATTTTACTTCAGTTTCACTCTCTTTCCCACGTTCGTTATCGCCTTTTACGGCTTTTTCAAAGTCCACAACCTCCTCATTGCCCTTCCTGACAATACTGGGGACGCTTTGTTCCATTTCCGTGACTCTTTCATTTGATTTTGCCGCGGAACGCACTGTATGTGCCGCATTTCCTGCCTCCACTGACCCACCCGGAATATCGGGCATCATTTTCGTTTTCTCAAAAGGCACAACTTCATTGTCCATAGCATCTATGTCCATATCTATCTCCACTTTCGTTCTGTATGTACAATAAGCAGAGTCTGTCGAGGTTAACACATTGTTTAAGACGTGGGAAACTAGTAAATTACGTCGTAGTACAGGACCGCCACGCCGACGACGCGAATCCGTTATTTTCGACAAAGAAACTTGAATAATCCTTGTTGCTTCGCAATCCATGTTCACAGAGACGTCTTCAGAGAATGATATTCTCGGCAACGTTGTTTTGAATCGCTTAGATGAGTAAACTTGCCGGTAAAATTTAAATTTTTTAACGACGAAACTTCAACACGACACAGTCGAATGAAGTTCCGTGAATGAATAGACGTTGAAGAGCGACACGATTGTGAAATCGAGATCATTCGGACCCGTTCGACCAATCACCTTCCATTACGTCATACCTCGTTGTGTGTTAGAATCAACGTGTCGAACAGTAGCAACCAATCAGAACGCGAGAAACAAAAGCGTGACGTTCGTCGGTACTATATTTAGAGATGTTTTGTTCGGTTGCTATGGGTGAGGTTCTTTTGGCGGGAGATGATGTCCAATGAATATTGATGTGATTCGACCGGAAATTGCTAGAAGAAGGAATACGTGAAACGGCAGACGTAAACACTTTCTGTCAAAAGGCGATTTTAACAGTAATCCTCCTTTTGAAACTATTTTTCACCTATTTTAGATTAATTTTGAGCAATGTTCCCTACATCGATATAAAAAATAAAATAAATTTCAGCTCGTAAAGTACGTTAAACGGTTAAAACCCATATGGAGCATCTATTCAGCGATGACGTTATGCGTCCATCAGCTGTTGCGTGTTTGGGCTAGTAACGATCGCACAGATGCCTAAAGACCTAACAGTATCATGCAAGACAACAGACTTTTCTCGCGTTCGGCGAAAATTAAAAAAAAACGTGATCATATGATACATAATACAATAATGAGGACTACAGCCTACATCAACAAAATTTAATTTTCACTCGTTTGATGGTCACGTTTTCGCTAAACTGGAATATACTTGCAGGGGAGGGGACGGTAAAGTAGCAGTAGTGTGGGAGGGCTTCGTCAGTAACTGATTCCGAGAACAAAGTCATTGAAGTTGGAGCATGCGAACATTCATGATCGCGATTTTTTGCAGTATAATGTATTTTGTGAAAATGATAAACTCCTTGGTTCCATTTTCCATATCTTATCGAGGTAGGAAGCTGATCATTTTCACTGTTCTCCCCAAATTAAGTGGCTTGCCGCACGTATTGGATTTCTAATAATGTAAAGGGCTGGTGACCTTACGATAGGAATGTTGCACATCTGATAAAGTTCATAATTTATTTGGTCAACCCGACACCGGGTAAAATACGAAGAAAATTTAATAGCCATTTTTGTCCGCTTTGGGTCCGCTTTCGACTTACCTTTAAATGTTATTTATATATATAGGGTATTTTCCCTTTTTATATCCCGTAAAATGTGAAATGGCTATTTTTTTCCTCGTGAATTGTGATTTCCATAGTCGCTGTGAACAGTGATTTTCTAAAACGCTCTCCTTATTTTCCATGAAGTGTGAAATACCAATGTCACATTTTTCGTGAATTATGAAAGGACTGTTTTATTTTCCGTGAAACGTCATCTTTACCCCCCCCCCCCCCCCACCTTTACTACCCTCTTAAAAAAACTGCTTAGCAGTATGCATTGTCACTTTTAACATAAACTATTTTCGTCGAATCCGTCAAAATTCAAGATGCCAATAAATTATTTACAGGAGAGAATTTTCTTGTAAATATCAGTTTATCCAATCTCGTTCCCAGGGTGGTGCAGTTTATCGTGACTTTCCTTGTTTAATTATTGAATTTGTACCCTTTGCGTGCAATAAGTGTCTTGTTTCGTACTGCCCGGTATGTTAAAAGAAACTGCACGTAAGTTCACAAAAGAGAAAAACAAATAACCACTTGACTTGTCTCGGTCGACCGCCAGTGAAGAAGCGGGTGGTTCCGAGTAATCCACGCGCGACGCCACGCGCCACGTCACGCACCTTGATGACCAAATGGTGTCATCGCGCTTTACTTTACCGGTAGTCGGTAGACGTTAAAACTTTGTCCCTTTTAGTGCTTTTCGTTATGGTTTTCTTGTTTTGTATGGCCATTTGCCTTGTAAAGTTTTCAACCTTTACTAACTTGGTGTTACTTGCCGTGCATGATGAACTTTCGTGATCAGCTATAGAGCCTATAGACTCAAGCACGGAATATAATAACTCCTTGCTTTTAGTTTCCGGGTGCAGTATCTCTGAATTAAAAAACTCATAAACATAGAACACCACTTTCTCATAGTTACAGTCGGCGATATTTTTTTCGGGCGGTGAAATCAACTTCAGTTTTGTGACTGATTTGAGTTTCGCGCGAGCTACGAGGGGATTGGGTCACACTGCTTTTGCTCTCTCCTACTAAAGTTTTTGTTGCTGCACTGGGTTGCTTTTTAATACCAGTATTGTACAACGTAGCTGGCGAACGCAGTCGGATTTTCACAACCGTAAACTCCATCCGCGTTCAGCTCTGTGTAGTTTTCGCGCGGCCATTTTTTGTTCTCCCGTGCAACCGCGTTCCCAGAGCTTTTCCCCTCTTTATGGGGGTGGTCGAAGAAGGGAAAAGCCCTGGGAACGAGGTTGTCTCCCGTGATATCGTTCACAGAAAAATACATTTTATTTACACCCTTGGGTTACACAGTAACACAACCACTCTGAAGCTACGTCAGTTGGTCGCTTTATAACAGGCGCGGAAGGCCAGTGAATCGAGTATCCAGAAAGTACAGAATGCAGAAGTCAGATTTATTAATGAGTATCGCCAAACTATGGAGCAACAAATGATAAGATTGGCGCGAGGCCAACCTCGTCCCGGGCACGAGGTTGGCGCGGGGCATAAAAACTGAGGGGATTGCTAAGCCAAAGAAATGGGGACCTATTGGAACGGTTTCCCTGTGGTTTGAAATACACCCTCACGCGCAAACACACATTACTGTTATACAATGCATACTATTTTGATATATTGAAAACTCTTATTTTATTTGTCAGTAGTAATGTCCTTGGCTTCATCGCAGAGGAAGCCCGTATATTTGTAAATATCCTTTATATTAAGTTTAATAGTATAAATAACTGAGCCGTGGGCATTCTAATTGGTCAGTAGAATCGTGTAAATTGTTTGTAGTCAATTTATTGTCACCTGACATGTTAGGAGAACACGACAATGGCACGAGAAGATTCTGTAAATCTGGCCTACGTGTAGCCGTCCCCAGCCTGCCGTTTTTCCTCAGGGGCCGGGTGCGGCTACTCTAAGACTAAATGTAAATCAAGAGGCTTCCGCTTCTGTCCTTGTCGTGCGCTCCGACATCCGTACCCTTCTTTCCCTTGTGGGACTCCCTATTCTTTGAGAAATTCTGTTTGGATGTGCGTTGAAAGTAAATGCAAACGAAGCCCTTCCTTATAAATATGATGACCCCCTATTGATTCCCGTCTTTTATCCGAGAAAAGAGAACTTGATCGCAATTACGATATGTATATATGTAGTTTTTTTTTGCCAGTAAACGCACATCTTCAGAAATTCGCCTCTTACAGGCGCCAAAATTGAACGTATTAAAAGTTCTACTTTTCATCTTTAAAAGCCCAAAACGATGTTGGTTTATCGTTCACCGCACGGTAGCGCGTCACAAAGGAAGTGAAGCTTGATACACAGTTTCCTATAAAGTGGTCAGCCATGGTTAATATAGCTAACTCCACTACTGGATCATTGGTTTCATCTGAAGAATCTCTCCTGTGTACAGACACCTGCAACAGCAAGATTGGCGTAAAAGGGTGAGATGTAACAGTAAAATCTGTTAAAAATAAAAACAACTTGCCATGCGACACTCGCACGCCCCGGCAGAGCGCGGTGTGAGGGTGAAAATTTTGTTGTTGGTTAGGCGGTGAAGTGTGTTTCCTACATCTAATGACAAAGTGATCATTATTTTCTTTCGGTGCTCCATTCTTGAAATAAGTGATTCGACATCTGAACTGTAACTCGATTGACAACTAAATTTACAGGTTTAAACAGTTATAGGCAATGTTATACACTGAAGTCTCAATTTCTATTCTGCGAGGTGCAGAGAATTCTGGATATTTTAGATAATTATAGAACCAAAAGAAAAGCCTGAGTTAGCACGAGTTACTGAGGTATTGCGTCCTTTGAGACCATCATCATTCTTTGAGACAATCATTGGAATCAGTTTTTCGTGATATCTCGAATTATCAAGGTATCAGCCTCAGCCGCACTTTCCTCGCCCTTGATAATTCTGGATATAAAAAAAGTCATCCAATAATTGTTTAATAATGGACAGGTATAATAAACAATTCCACCTGCTGATAACTCGGCCACGCCCTGTCTCCTTGTCCAAAATTAACACTTGATCATCAAACAAAACTGCCACATACCTTCAAAGACTTCAGTGCCTCTGTGAGTTCCCTTATCATTGGATCATTGTCTGTTGCTACAAAAACTCTTTTCGCTTTAGCTTTCTTTACTATCTTTTTGGTTTTCTTAAGGATTTCACTCTTTGGTGGTAAGCACATTTCATAGGTGAGTTTCTTGTTGGAACTGGAATTGATGCACTGTGGCGATGCAAAGAAGGAGGTGGTTCTTGGGTCTTTAACATGTTCGCAAGCTCTTTCCTGAAAAGAATACCAAGTTTGATGATAAATAAAAAGAAAATATTACGCTCGGTCATATATGTAATGTTTAATAAATGAGCAGCAGTGATAAAACGCGAACTGCGAATTTATTGAACGGCTTCAAAATCTTCTGACGAGGAGCAACTCATTCTTGCACTAATATTTAGATTTGAGGCTATTTTGGCCTAGAAAAATGGACGTGTCTTTATCAGGTATAAAGACACTCATTAAACACTAATTTCTTTTGTATTTTCTTTATGAATTGTTAATGAGTTTTTGAAACTAATGTAAGTAACTAATCATTTTGTCACAACCATGAGACACAGTCCCCATGGAGTCCCTGACGTGAGTCAAACCCATGATCTTGACCACATACAGGCCAGACATACACTCTAACCACAAAACTACAGGAGACTCGCTTGAAGATAACAGAAGGAAGAGAAACGTCTGTTCCTTTTGCCACAAGGGCTTGACACTAAGCTTGGACATCACTCGCTACTTTGGAAAGAAGATTTCAGGTTCAGGAGCAGAAACGCGAAATGGTAGACTGATTGGATTGAGATTCGATTCACAACATTGATCGCACCCAGACATCCTTGGTTAGCCTAAGACAGGCTTTCCGATCCTCCAATACAGAAGAGAGGTGTGAACAGTCCTTTATGAACAAATAGTTATTGTCTGTTTGACTGGCATTATATTTGCAAAATTTTTTTTAATTAAGACTTTCGAAAGTAAAACTTGTTCTTCAAAAATATTATATAATCTAGATCAGAGAAACATTTTTTATGGTTAAAATTATAATTGGTTTAAATTCTCAGTTGTGTTTCTGTTGAATTCAGGCCACTGGGGTTACTTGATGAGAGGACTCTCACAAATGGCTGGAAAAATAGCAAACAACATGCAGGTTATCCAAAAGCTAATTCCTCTAAAGTGAACTTACAAAATCAATTCCATTGCGAAGATGGATACCAACAAATGGTTCATTCTTTAGTGTGTCGGTGATAAACTCTTTTGCTTTCTTTTCAATATTTACTGACCACTGGACAAATTTTTGCAGCCATCTGTCTTTCTCGTGAACAGGGAAGGCACCAGGAGCTCCCATCAAAGCTATTACAGGATACTCTGATACTGGAAATCTGGACACCAGTCAATAAACAAATTGAAAAAATTGATGAGTTGTTATCAGGAGGTATGTTGTACGAGAATAGAGTCAGACATAGAAATTCTTTACGGGTTCAAGTTACACAGTTGGTGGTAGATCCATAGCTGCTCAGTTAAAGGAGGGGCTGGTGGCAGTCAAGATGGGTCATTTCTATCCTTGAAAAAGGGGAGGCCAAAATTGGAATTTAAGACCGTTCTTGCTCCAGTAAAGATGGGCCTTAAATGTTTTTGACAAAAATGGGGTCACAGACCCCCTGGGCCCCTCCCCACAATCCACCACTGGTAATCTACCTTTTCCTTACATTTCTCCTTCACTGTTAATAAAATATTTTGTTCTGATTTACATATCTTTTGCTTAGATTTTTCTTCAAATTAGGTTGCAAATCTGAAAATAGGACTTAAAACATCAATCTAGGAATGTCCACTTTTTATCACATGAAGTGTCCGGCAGTCCATCTTAAAATTAAATAACGACAATTAAACCAATTACCTTGCATCCCAGCCTTGCCTGGCCCACTCCTGGTCTGTGTCCCACAGCAAGCCTGAGTGTTCTCGACAGTCATCAAAATTAATATGAAAGTGATTCCAGAAAGGACCAAAGGGATTTCCATCCTTCATTCCACAGTTTTGATTATTTCGAAATGAATAGCAGAAACCTGAGGTAGATTATTAATAACACCACATTTCACCTTCCAGTATAATCAATTGATATATTGTGAAGTGCATTTACAATTATGTTCAGAACAACTTTGAAGCAGAGAGCTGTATTTAGATTCAACATAAGAGTGAGTGGTAACTCCAGTAGGAACCCACTTTCTAGAACCTCCAGGGGAAACAAAAATTGCTTTGCGAAATTGGAAAGTTTGAGGAACCTGGGGTAAAATTACAGAGAAGTAATATCCAAGGGAGACGAAAATTGGTGCAAGAAATCGGGAGTTTGAGAAACCAAGGGTTTATGAAATCAAGATTCTACTGCACATGTACATTATTTGATTATTGATGTCAGAACCTCCATTATTATTTTCTGCTGTTATTTAATTTCTATAAAATATTTCTCAGTAGTAAAAGTTGAACATTATAAAGCTAGTAATGAAGGTTTGGATAGTTAAACATTTAGGAGCTGAGAAGATGAGAACAGGTCTAAAATTCCAAGCACATGTTTTTCTATAAGATTATATGGCATTCTTACTCAATTTACAACCAGGATGATGATACTGCTATCAACCCATCTACCAGATGTGTACCAGTCATCACTAATTTTGTTTAATAATCCAACTGATAAATTTATGATTGGCATAAGAAACTAGCTTGTCAGGAAACTATTTAAAGTAGATCAACCTTCAGTAGCATACCTTACATGTATATAATTCGTAAATTAAAATTTGAATGTAGTGACCATTGACCAGTAAATGCAAAATAAAATAACATATTGACCTATTCGTTGTCCAGGTGGCCAAACACTTGGTGCAATGTCTTTCATAAATTTCTCCATTGTAATAACATTGTGATAAGCTTCAAGTGGTTTTACAAGAAACCAGTCATCAAATGGCACTCTATCCTGTGAGTAAAAAGAAATTCTTACAATAAGCATTTTAATGCAAAAAAACCCACACAAAATGATCATAATAAGGTATATGATTAATTATATGAAGAAGACAGGGCCACACTTGATTTGGAGTCACAGTGGCATAATGGTTAGTGTGCTGGACTCGGGATCAAACAGTCCAGGTTCGAGCCATGGCTGGGGCACTGTGCTGTGTTCTTGGGCAAGACACTTTACTCTCATAGTGCCTCTCCATCCAGGTGTATAAATTGGTACTGGCAAAATACAGCTGGGGGTAACCCTGCGATGGACTAGCATCCCATCCAGCTGGGAGGAGTAGAAATACTCCTAGTCACTTCAAGAGTGCAACAGAAACCGGGATAAGCTACGGCCTGATGAATCACTAGGCTCGTAGGCAGACTTTACCTACACATAGCCTGAGAGCAGGCTCACCTTTGGGTCACACGCACACGCCGTGAAGCTGCGACATGAGAGCAGTGAGGCTGTGTCACACGAGTGGCAAAGCCACGAGAAAGTGAGCCTGCAACGATCTCTGCAACGATCTCACTTCCACCCTGGAAACCACAGGAATACGATAAGCCAATTAAATTTCACCGGAAGTTTAATATTTGACAGCAGCTTGCTAAACCATCACTCCATCACTTGTTCGGCAAAAGATAACACCATCTCAAATGCAGATTCCTTAAGCTTGAGAAAGCTTATTTTCAGTAAGGACACGCACTTGATTCCATGTGACCTTGTTTTGGAAATCTGCTCTTCGATGATGCTGGTAAGCAGGCAGATTACCAGGATGCATTCATGTTGTTTATGTTCCTGCCATCATGTACGTTTGAAATATCAAACTTTTGCCGTATCCAGTCAGGAAAATGGCGAGTAAGTCTCGATTTGACAGTAGATTTTTGACAGCAGTATCCTGCTATCAATTTAAAAATCAACCCTGAAACAGACTCGAATTTCATTAAAACATCAGAAATACGTGAACTAAACTCTCCTACTGTACCCATGTTGTCAAACTGTTGACATTTTGAAAAATGCGCAGCAAGTTACCGACCCCGTGGCAAGGCTGTGCTCTAAGGAAAATTACAAGGAGCCCAAAGGTTCCAAACTATGAGATCCAGGGTGCCCAGCATAAAGCTTATATGAAAGAAATTAAGATTATCTGGTCGCCCAAAGGCGAAAGTTAGTCGCCTGAGGCACCCGGGCACCCTTAGAGCACAGCCCTGCCGTGGGAATCTCGTCAAACATAATGGATTGACAGTTTTCTCACCTTTTGCTCTTTTCGGCCAATGGTATTTCACTTTGCTCATGCAAAGCAGAAATGAAAAATTTACAGAGATCGTTACAGGCTCACTTTCTTGGCGCTTCCGCACCAGACTCCTGCCCACCAGATCGCTTTGCTCGCAGACCACTCGGGCATGTGACCCAAAGGTGAGCCGGCTAACGTTGGACTCTATTGGGGCCATTGGGGTCTATTAGTCCTCATTGGCCCATTATTGGGTTCTTGTTTAAGGCATTGAAATTTATGCTCACAGTGCCTCTTTCAGATGATCTGCGATGGATCTGCGATTTTCTCCAGGGTGATATGTCCATTCTAGTCACAACTACATGAAAATTATATATTCCAATCAAACCTTAGAATTAGAATATCTCGTGAACACATGGTGGAATCTTATTTCTAAACACTAATTGAGTTCTCAAAACTCCCAATAGAAGTATTTTCCCTTTCATCACTATACAGTGCAATTTCACACTCTATTTCTTGAACTTCCAGACTTCTCAAACCAATTTTCATTTCCCACAAAAGTTAAAGAAATTGGATTCCCATTGTACACTCAAGGAAATGCTCAGAATAATAACTTGAACTCACAGAGTCACCTGGTTTATGACTTGGATACACTATCCAGGGAGGAAGAACGAGAGTTCGATTTAATCCCTTTGCAAATGCTAATGATCCTAAAAACTGGTCAGCTTGATTTCCAAACCGTCCTGAAAGAGAAAACAATAAAAACTTATTTATTTATTTACTAAACTAGTGTGCAGCAGTGCAAGAATTTTTAAAGTTGGTTACATCCAGGCATGTAATAAGATAACAGGCAGAGGGCGAAAAAATATAGCTGCCTGAGGACTTGACTTTTGTTGATTTTTCTGGCTGAAAGGCCATGTCTGGTTAAAACTTTCTCTTTAATGTGACCCAATTTTACGCCTGTGATCAACTAAATTTTGCCTGTTACAAATCTTAGCTCAATCCCCAACATTAAATTTTCTCTCCTGTGTAGTTTGTCTCCCTTGTGCTGCAGGTGGATGAGTATATGTTTGTGTGCCACTGAGTCCAATTTTAAGAGACTTAGCACAAGATTAACTACATGATTATATACTGACACAGTAGGGCCCACCTCAGTATGTGTGGCTCTATGATATTGTTACACAACATCAAAACAACATAAAATATTTAAATATCTTGAGAAATGGATCATGCATGTGAACTACAAAAGCCTCAAAAACAACAGACTTTTAAAGTACAAGGCCATAGAGTTTTGGCGGTTCATTCTCTGGAGCCTTCAGGCTGAATTTTAAAATATTGAAATTGGGCTTCTGCAAATGATCGATAAAGTGTTGCGGCACTTATTTAATTTTCCCTGTCGAAGGTGGGGCGCTTATTCAAGAGCGGTGCTTATATCAACTATTGGTAAAAGGCTGAGGGGAACATAGAGAAAATTAAGTGAGCCGCGTACTACGTATGCACAATTTAATATAAAATTATTTCGAATGAAATACAAGAGGTAACACAAATACACTGGTTCTCAGTCTCTGGCTGTGGTCTTTTGATATCTCTTTATATCAAGTAACAAAGGTGGGGACTCTAGTTCGAGAGCAGCGCTTATTAAATTATTTTTGGCAAAGGTGCGGTGCTTAATTGAGAACAGCGCTTATTTGAGTAGTGGCGCTTAGTCAATCATTTATGGTGTATATTAATTTTGAGTTTTCGAAGGTAGGATTATGCCAATTCACCCAACAACAAAATATTTTGTTCTAGTCTAGCAGCCAGAGACTCCAATGTACGAAATTCACAAAATCCAATATTCTGCAACAGTCTAGTAACAACATTTCTCTTTGCCACCAACCCAAAAAAAAAAACTCAGATTGCATGCACTGTGTGCCTATGCTATTCTTCTTCTTTTGTAATATACTCTGTGATTTCAGGATGAAGGACTTTTGCAGCATCCCAGATAATTATCAATGGAAGTGAATGGCGGATCCAGGGGAGGGACCTGGGGGGCTTGGGCCCCACTTTATTTTTTAGAAAATAGCGCATTTTCTGTGAACTGCTGGAATTATCTTTGCAGAATTCAACATTCAAAGTCAAGCCATCAAAAGCGACCCCCTCCCCTTATCTGAAGGCCTGTATCGGCCACTGCAAGCCATTTCTGTGCCTCAATTTAGATCTGCTGAAGGTCACGATGTTTTTCAGTCATACTGGGATGGAACTGCCCTTGTGATTAACAAAGATGAAAGTTTAAAATTCACATCAGGAGGAAAGCCCTAACAGAATGAAACCTATCTTTGCTCACATTTAAAAAGATGTGGACAAAACATATGGCATAGACCACCCTCATGGACCCAGTCCATAAACCAACCAATGGACCACAGACCCACCACCACCCCTGTGGACCCCAGACCTATGGACCATATGATGGAGTGTGAAAATACCATTTGGGTTACCTGATCATGGATTTAACTGGAGGAATAGGAAGTAAATTATATTTATAGAAAAAAGTGCAAAGTTCATTTTCAGGGTGTTAACAAAACATGCTATTATTAATTATTAATACTACCTTAATACAACCACATCCCAACATTCACCAAGCAATAAGACAGGTTAGATCAATATATTACTATTTGCATTTGTAAAATTTCCTGAGATGGGTTAAGATTTGAAACACAATATACATGTAGCAGAGAAGATAAAAGGAACTATAAACCAACTAAATTCTTGCAGTTGCTGCTTGCATAAGTTTAAAAATATATTTCAAATAATGGTTGCTACTAGTCACTGGTAAAAATACCTGCTATGCCACATGTAGACACCATTGGTGTTAAATAAAATTTTTCAACACAAACTAGATTTAAAAAAAAGAATAGCATCTCTGCTGTTATAATCAACAATTATTATAACTGGACATTGGGCTAAACTTAAGCAAAATATCATGATTTGTCAGCGTCTCACAGTTCAATTATTTGCCTCAATCAGCCTTCAATTTTTAATAAATGATAGTTATTGAACTTGGTTTGCACAAGGTAACATCATTTGTCAGTGGATAGCAGATCGAAAAGCAGATCTGCTCACCACTAGCAAATCAGGATATTTTGAAATAACCAAGTTCAATAAATGTTTTATCATTCCATCACTGAAATAGCTTTTGGCATCCTGCTAAATTGTTCTCCAACTACTCTGGAAAACATACAAGCTGCCATTTTTCTCACAAAACATTTTTTGCACCAAAATCACTGTCAGGGGACAAGGCTGACTTTTACACAGGTTTAATACATGCACACTAAAGACCCTTGGTATGGATTTCAGAAGTGTGCGGCACACTGGCATATGATCGTACATTCAGATTATTATTTCAGATAAGAATAAAAAGGGCTTTGAAGCAGACTTTTAAGCCTTTGCATATATATCTTTGGCATGGGATGCACTGTGGCGGCATCAGACACTAACGCCCATGAGCAGACCGTTATTTGCAGGCTGTTATTCACAAATTGGTATAAAAGGTCCTCCTCCTCCTCCTGCACACACATTGTGATACATTTCTAATAGATTGGTGTTTTTACTGCAGCCACGTCAGAGGTTCACGTCAAACAATGATCTTGTCTCCTTTGGGTAACTTGTGAGTGCTATTGTTATGCAAATTGATCTGGATTTGTTTTACATCTCCAACGTGGCTGCCTTTATAAACACCCTCCTAATCAAAATATTTCTTCACGATCAGCACATAACAGAGAAGTAGTAACATAAAAATACAAATAAAATATATACTGTATTACCAGTATTTTTCACACCTTGTTTAAAGCTTTAATTACTTATTACTGAAATGAATGCACAACAACTTCAGATTCACCGCTCAATAAAAAAATAGAGATATCGTGAATGTAGAGAGATCGATTAAATACACAGCGTCACTACATGTAAATTATGACCTCGATGTTTTCAAAACATTAATTGTACCTTACCCATACATGGACAATAGACAATGTATCCCGTGGAATGGTCTGTCGGGAGTGGAGCAACTGAGATCGGCTTTTGCTGTCCCGGTACATCAAACGCGATTTTCTCGTCAAGATCTTCGCCTACACGGTCTTTAGCATCACAAAAAGGTACAATCCCCAGCAGTGGTATAAAAGTTGAGATCCAGAAACATAAATATGCCAATTTTTGCTTCGTAAACATTGTCTCAAACGTTGGCTACTGCTACTCTTCTGCTCCACGAGCTAAAGACGAGGGAAATATCTAAATACACTACAATAAGGGATACATGAAGTACCTACGAAGAAGCAAGCTGGAACCGCTGGAACCTCTATTTTCATTCGCCCGCTGCAAACACTACCTCTATTCAGGGCTAGGGCGGCTAGGGGCATTGTTATGACCTGTTATGTATTGTTAAAAGAACCAATGAAGTAACTCGTTCCGAGAGGTGAGGCAAAGTCGGAATAAATTTGGTCCGGCCAACACTTAACCTATTATTTTGCGTGTGCCATTGCAAACTTGTGTTTCAAGCAATCTAAAAACTCTACGCTCATTTCATGAATCTATGTTTTGCGTTGTTTTGTAAATTGTTTTGGTGATTTTGGAGGGTGTTTGGGAAAAGATAGTTTTTCTCAAATCTCGATCAAATGATTGATAAAATTTGGAGAAGAAAGAAATATAGAAGATTTAATGTGATTTTAAGATTAGAATTTGAAGCTAAAAAATAGTAGATGGACACCAAAATAGAGTGGGAGTCAACAGGTCAACTGTTCGGTTATGTCCGGTTGTACCCTAGCCTCCTGCCAAACGTCTTAGGTCTCGTCACACGTTTCTCCCCCACGAACGTTAGTGGGGGAGAAACGTGTGACGAGACCTAAGACATCTGGCAGGAGGCTAGGTGTACCCCCACCTTAAAATAAAGGAACCAAAAATCACTGCTGCGAGTTTAATGATTTACGATAGCAAAGTAAGTAATTCCTGCAAAGAATTGAGTAGCGATATTATTCTCGAAGGTTAGTTTGGAGTTCGTGGAAGGGTTATTTGATTCGAGCGTGTAGGCAGCTGATTCTCTATCGACATTGAGTGATTTTAGTTTCCTGGGAACAGATCTCGAGGGATGTCAAAAAAAATCTGCCCCGTAACGATGACCATGCCCGGAACTATATTGTCTACTAAATTTTAGCTACATACGACACGCATGAAACCGATTTTAAAATCTCGTTGACCTGAAAGTCTTTTTTAAGTAGTAAGGAAAAACGAAATACGGCTATTTGTTCAGCTGATGAGATCCTTGATTACAAAGATCCGACTAGAACTTTAATTAGCCCTGAATAGCAAGGAGAAAGGTCATACAGCCCTCAAAAATATTTTTTCGATGTCGCTATCATAAATTTCGTGGAAAAGAGTAGTATCTTCAAGCCCTTTTTGGGAAAAAGAAGCATTTTTAATTAAAATGTACAAAGAAGTAATTAAATATTCAATTTGTCACCTTTTTCGAAGTAAACAAAACTTTTTTAGTCCTTTGAAGCATTGAAAAAGATAAACAAAGCCTTTTCAATTTGCGTACTGGTGAGAAAAACTTCGTGAACCTTGACTACACTGCACGTCCCAAACGCAAACGTGAATGCATTTTTTCTTCGCTAATTATATCGTAAGGCTTGTGATGATTTAAAAACACTTCCGAGTACAGTTTGGACCATTCCATTCAAATATTCCAGAAGTTCTGGTTCTGGACAGCTGTGTCACCAATGACTTGGCCAAATGTGACACGTGTATATTGCTTTTACTTGATTGGATAAAAGCACAATTAAGTCAAAGATGATTGGTGGAAATGACACACCTTGCCCTTTCTTGAATATTTGGCTGTGTTGATGTTGGCAGCAGACTGTTCGAAAACTCTCAGAAGGATGTTGTGTTGGTCGTGCAGCTTAGAACTTTTTGACGATACAAGGAAAGAAACGGCGCATTACACTCGGGGAATTACGACAAACTACCTAACCACTGAAGCGCATTAATAAGCTACAATATTGAGATCTGAAGTGGAAAATCGCTGTTCAGGCCACTCACGTCAAGGAAGAGGAGACTTGGGGGAATAATAACTGGAAAAAGAAATGGTCTGCCATGTAGTGGGACCACGCAAGAAGGCCGGTTTATTATATTTTGGTAAGCTGCGTCTTTGTTTAAACAGATATTTTCACTTCTTTTGTTAAAAGCCTTGCTGGTTTGGGTCTGTTGTTTAAAGATCGGCCATTCAATGCAATAGATATCCTGTAAAGGATGTCCTGTTTTAACTGAGTGTAAAATGCATTAATATTTTTCCTTGTTCTTCCTACAGCTTCGGGATATATCCTTTTGAAGCACTGTGTTTCATTTATGGGACCTTGCGAATACAACACGCTACAGCTTGTGATTATAAGCTTACACGTGAAACAGAAAAGAAGCGGTGAATAGATCAGTCTCTTAATCAAATCTTGCGCTATATGGATCAGTTGGATGTCATTTTCAAGGGATCTTTGAGGTAAATCTTTTTTTCCAAGCAGTTTTATCCTCAATGATCATTTGAATAAAATATTGTATGTTTGTTTGTACGCTTTTGACAAACCACTTTTGATGTCTGTTTTTAATTCTAGTTGACTGACCTGCTCAGTGACAGGAAAAACAGGTTTGCTGGCAGTAAGATAAAATGAAAAAGGACTCACAACAAAGAACAAAAGAATATTCAAGCAAACAAGAACCACGTGGCTTTCGGTGAGGTATTTCTATTGTTCATTATAATGTTATGTAAAAACTTCAGTTTCAAAATAGAATGTTCATATGTAAAAAAATAAATTATTTAAGTATGATTTGTTCTGGGTGTCAGTCGCATTTTCACCGAGATACCAGTGTTTCATCTGCGTGCCTTGCGTTTTGGAACCGGAATGCCACTTATCGGCAAAACTTCCTTTTATCTTATTGTTTCATCAACACCAGCGACCACACAAATAAATTACGTAGGCCACGTAGCTAGAAAATCGAAAGTATGTCGAAACAGCAACGATGCTCAAATAATATAATTGAACCAAGTTTTATCGAGAAATCGGTTGATAAGTTCTAAATAAGGTCTACAATCAAAATCGGCAAGTTGCAATGCCCGATTTCCAACATTTGCATGTATAACAACAACGGTAAGAGAAGACGACATTTGATCAGTTAAATTAAAGAAGCAAGTCAGTAATGTCACTGTATCTTCAGAGACAACACTTCTGATTGCATTTCAACTTCTTTATTGCTGACTCGTTGAAAATTAAAGTCACTCTAAAAGCTAAACTCAACTTCTGACTTAAAATCTTCCTCAAGTTCTTTATGGGGGACAGATATGAAACGTCAATCATCTGCCAAAATGTCAGAAAATGTCACAAACCTTAATCAACTGTTACGCAATGCCTTGTGCAGTACACTTCATGTAAAGGTGTTCCATTAGCCTCCTTCGCAGACGTTCCTTTGGCTCGTCACGCAATCTTTTCTTCCCAACAGGAATGCGTGACGAGCCAAAAGAACGTCTGCGGAGGAGGCTAGTGTTGCATCGGAAGGTCTGTTTCTCCAATGAAGTAAACATTGCCAAAATCGTTTCTTTTTGCTATATTTTTACTAACGTTCCGTAGTTAACTGGCCCGAATAAAACAACACGAGCAATATAAAAAGTACAAAGAACGTATTTACAAAATAATATTAAATTTGTTCAAACAACAAAGTTCAAACATCAATTAACGCAAAGATTTTCCCCTCGGCCACGGCCACGACCTTGTCGAAAGGAAAGGTTTTTATTCGTGTGTGACACCTTTTTCCATGGGGCTCGCCCGGCAATATACATTATACGGAACATATTAACTGTATCACCGCGAAAATATAATGAATCTCAATCAGTCAAAACCCTCACAAACGAATAACAGGAAAAAATAGTGTTTGTTGTAAAACCATTTGTAGAGTACCCTTTAACAAGGGAGAGAATTCATCAGGCAGATAAAGGACACCTGAAAGGAGAGATGAAGAATGCTTTGAATTACAATGAGGCTAGTGAGAAGGAAAGTTAATGCTGCGGTTAGCCTGGAACGCATCGTAAAAAGAACTAATGCGCGAAAACAACGCTGACGAAATATCACGAGTATAACCATAGCGTGGAATAGAAATTTGGTTGATGCGATTCACCGATTCTAAAATGTGAGAAATCATATCGTATCGTATCGTATCGTATCGTATCGTATCCTATCATGCTATCCTATCCTATCCTATCCTATCCTATCCTATCCTATCCTATCCTATCCTATCCTATCCTATCCTATCCTATCCTATCCTATGCTATCCTATCCTATCCTATTACCCTATCCTATCCTATCCTATCCTATCCTATCCTATCCTATCCTATCCTATCCTATCCTATCCTATCCTATCCTATCCTATCCTATCCTATCCTATGCTATCCTATCCTATCCTATCCTATATCTTATCCTATCCTATCCTATCCTATCCTATCCTATCCTATCCTATCCTATCCTATCCTATCCTATATCTTATCCTATCCTATCCTATCCTATCCTATCCTATCCTATCCTATCCTATCCTATCCTATCCTATCCTATCCTATCCTATCCTATCCTATCCTATCCTATCCTATCCTATCCTATCCTATCCCTAGGCTATCCTATCCTATCCTATCCCTAGGCTATCCTATCCTATCCTATCCTATCCTATCCTATCCTATCCTATCCTATCCTATCCTATCCTATCCTATCCTATCCTATCCTATCCTATCCTATCCTATCCTATCCTATCCTATCCTATCCTATCCCTAGGCTATCCTATCCTATCCTATCCCTAGGCTATCCTATCCTATCCTATCCTATCCTATCCTATCCTATCCTATCCTATCCTATCCTATCCTATCCTATCCTATCCTATCCTATCCTATCCTATCCAAAATATCAAATTTTTATGGTTAAACGATATGTGAACTAAATTGGTGAAGAATGAAAAAGGTTTTGCAAATGACGGTGGTGACGACGTTTTGTGGTATCACAAAAATACCAAAAAGGCTGAGTCAGGCTTATGACAGGCAGGAAGTCGCTTGACACACCACTAATGTGGAAATGCAGGGCTAACCAATTTGCAAGAAAGGAAGCTAAGGCACAAAAGTTAGCGTCTCAATGTGATAAATTAAACTATAAAATTTATATTCGCGGTCTGTGGCAATCGGAGCAGGTGTTGGTGTGGACAGCACTGGAACTCGTCGTTGAGGTGTTGTTGAGGTGTCAAGAGCAGCATGTTGAAAGAACATGCTTGAGTCATTTGCCAGAGCTGTAGCTCATGTGGTGAAAATGTAGTAAGGAAGGTGAGGTCATTGGTACTGTAACAGTTACACGTTCCAGACAAGTACCAAGTCCTGCTGCCGTCAAAGGTATCCATGGTTACATGGGAACCGATACACAGCAAGTGGGGTCGTTTTCGAGTCGTTTGTAGCTAGTTGGGACAAAATTTGAGGATGAAGAAAAGGTGGCAAATGGTAAAAAACAAATAATGTTTAACTTCTTTTTTTTTTCGTTATTTATTAAGGTAACACTTACAGCGCTTACAAGACTATTGCCACTTAAACATACCATGCGAAACTTAAAATTACAGTGTTCAGATTATATTTTCAAAAACTAATCATCGCCGTTAACAGGGACTTTCATTTGATCCAGCCGACAGTGTGGGCAACGGTACGACGTGCCGGGTGCAAGTCGAAATCATTGTAGCACCATTCCTCATGAACAAATTGTTTACAACACAGAAGTCGTCGTGTGTCGACCTCGGTTTTTTCCTGGCATATAACACATAACATAAAAAAAGTTGTCTAGACGCCGGTGATCACGGCGGGAATTGCGGTGACTCTGCCGACGCCTTCTATTACTACTGAATGACATCGCAGTGAAAACTTATCCGCGTGAAAACTCATCCACCAGGGCGGTCACAAAACAGAAGGCCGTCTGTTCTCTCCTCTTGTGTCACGGAGGAGGACCCCAAGCTCTAAATTAAACGCGACAAGAAGAGACAGAATCAACCTTTTGTGCGACTGACGAGCGGCGTTCGGACTCCGAAGTAAACCTTCTCTTCCTAATAAAAAGAAAAATAGAAATAAACTAAGATCAATTTAAAAGTATGAACAGTAGATTAGTATAAGCTACTTCGACAAATAAGTGGAAGTGAATTCGTGCCTCAGCTGATGATACCCATTGCTATTAAGTTCATTCACTAGTGCGCGTGTGAACGACGAGGGGCAACGCAAACGAAAGGGGACATATAATTGTATCATTGCAAAAATGTAACGAGTTTCAATAAGTTCAAACAGAATGGATTAGTGAGATGCAGATTTTGCTGAACGACGGTTGAATTAATAATAATAATAATAATAATAATAATAATAATAATAATAATAATAATAATAATAGTTATAATAAAAGAAACTTTAAGCATCAGTACTTGGAAGTACTATTACCATAGGGATCCTGTAAGATTTTAAAAACTTAAAAAGGTAAAGATACTAACAATTTTAAAAGTTTAAAAAAGCAAACCTACATGAGAAAAACATATAAAAGTTTACAAATAAAAGTAAGTTATCGAGACAAGTTTGTTGAACTGAGCAAGTTTGTGCCCCAGCTGATGATACGCCATTACTGTTAAGCTTAGTGAGGGCACTTGTCGTGTAAACCGACCAGTTGCATATATCTGTTGCGCTGTATTTTCGGAGTTTTCAGCGTTCGTTGATTTCGTCTGTGCGGTCCTTTGGTAATGAAGCTCTAGACTGAGTTTTCGATCGTCAGGTTTATTATAAGTGTTGACTCACTCGCTTCAGGTATTCAACTGATGAAGCTTACACTCCAAAACGACGCTAAACTATCCAAACCCTAGCTCCACAACTCACAGTGATTGGTTAACGTGAAGACACTCCTCGTGAATAAATTGGAAAAAACGAGGCAATCCTATCCTACCGTATCCTACCTTATGCTACCGTATCCTATCCTATCCTATCCTATCCTATCCTATCCTATCCTATCCTATCCTATCCTATCCTATCCTATCCTATCCTATCCTATCCTATCCTATCCTACCCTACCCTATACAATCATATCCTATAAGGAGTTGCGCCTCTATCCAACACTCAATAGATTTACTGCGAAACTCTTTCCACTCTTACCTGTTGTTTCTGTAGATGCTTTGTGGAAAGGGGGAACTTGTCGGAGTGGGCTTTTCCCTTTTCCAGATAGAAAATCAAAACACATTTGACTGCTGTTCAGCATATCTGAACCTCATGTGTACACGTCTCCGCTCACAGCTCGGGCTCTTACAACTGAGGTGTAGGAAGAGAACTCACTGTATTCGGGGAAATTAGCTTGGTCTTGTCTTGTATAATTGAGTACATATCTTTTTGTCGCCAAGAGTTTCTTTATTTTCTGCATCTTACACTTTTTACTGTACGAGCTGCTCACAACTTAACGACATCCGACTCAAAGAAGAAAAGTACCGTTGGGAGGTGATTTACAATTATTAACTAAAGAGAATATATGATAAAACTTAAAAGAAAATTAATTATATGGATACAAATAATTGCTGCGAATGTCTGCCCACCCTGGCGGCGGAGTGGAACAGGTGGATGTTCCCAGCGAAGACGCCACTCCTCGTTCATTCAAAATTAATATTTTGAAAGTTATAAACGAAATATCTTGCCAGAAATATTTGAAGGGACGGCATCGCCGTTGACAGGGATCTGATCCTTCCAACAGCGTGGACAACGGTACAGCGTGTCTGGAGCAAGCCGAAACTACTGTAGCATATACTCTTCGTAAACAAATTTACGACAACAAAAGAGTCGTCGTGTGTCTGTTACATTGTTATCTTGGCATACAATACATAACATATCTTCCTCTCGGCGCCGTTGATGACCGCGGAAATTGCGATGGCTCCGTCGACGCCTTCTCACACAAAGGGAGAAAATTCATCAGGCAGACGAAAGAGAGCTGATGAATGCTTTGAATTACAATAACGACAGTAAGAAAAAAAGTTAATGCTGTGGTTAGCCTGGAAGGCCTCGTAAAAAAGAACTAATGCAATGATAATAAGTTCTTTTCTTTTTTCTTTAGTTCTAGTTGTTGATTTCGTATTATCTTCATGGCTTGTTTCAAGTCGTATTCTTGGAGTAACTGAAGACAGCTTTTATACGTAACTCTTTAACTTCATCTCCAGACGATGTCTTCTTGCGTCTACCAAAGGTCTTAATGAAGCGAGAAGACTGCGAAGTGTTACCAATGTCTTACAGACCAAAAAACGTTCAGTTTTTGCATTTTTTTTAAATAAATGATAATAAGTTTTGTTTTTTTCTTTAATTGTGGCTTCTTTAAGTGTTTATTCGTATTCTTGGAGTAACTGAAGACATCTTTTATTTAACTTCTCGCAACTCTTAAACTTCATCTCCAGACGACGTCTTCTTGCGTCTATCAGAGGTCTTTTCCTTGACACTCTAACGTAGGCTGCCATTTGATAAACTAAAAGCGAGAAGGAGACATATTGAAGTGAGGCACTCGCTCTTGGTCCATCCCGCGAGTACAAAACGCCAACACAAGCAGTAACGCGTCACAGTCCAAATGAAGTAAATAATAATGATCTGTAGGTGAAAAAATTAAAATTACTAGTCTCTAAGAAAAAGAAACATCTATCTTTTTATTTCTGTGTCATGCTGGTGTCATATTGTTTGTTTGTTTGTTGTTTTTTTTTTTGCTTTTTATTTGTCGCGGGGCAGATTTAGGAAGCAGTAATGACACGGAACACGAAGTTCTTCTGGCAGATCTGTTTTAGTCGGTCAGGCGACTGTTGTTAAAACCAACTCTAACTGTCATTTTACAATCTACTTTACAGCATTTTCCGAGCTCTATTTATGATAACAAGTGCTAACTTTGATTAAAAGACAAAAGTAAACTTCTTTGTTATGGATAAGTTTGGTGGCCTCAGCTGTTTAGGCCGGCGAGAACAAATGAATCGTAAACTTTGCCCGATTTGTTTACTTGTGCAAAAAATTGTATTATAAGGAATATCTATGTTAAAGATGGGTAACAGAGAATAGTAATCGAACAGGGGGAAGTTGTTACACTCGACTAAGTGTCTGCGTGGAGAAAGTTAAGTTTCCGTTCGCAAAACTATCGGAATTCTGAGTTTTTGTCTCTGAGCAGAGAACAAAGGATTCCGAAGGTGTCGGCAATAAAACAAAAAGTTGATGTTAGTCCCTCAAACAGCTGACTGCTGAGGTGGCGCGGGAAGATATCTTGAATACCATCACGTGTCTGCTAGTTGGCAAAAGTTAATACAGAAAGGTCGTGGAGAGCGGGAGTACTCCGAGAAGCCAAGAAATAAAGTTCGTGGCGAAGTGAGACACGTCGTGGTCAAAAATCCAAGCCAAAATGTAAGATGTGTCGTCGAAAACCAGGTCACCAGGGCTAGCTGGTTGTCGCAACGATGCTTGAAAGAATTTCCAGAAATACTGTTGATTATAAGAGAAGTACGTAATAATAAACAGAACGTCGAGTGCTTTTCACCGCCTGCCAAACAAACGTATCCTCATCAGCGAGTGCTCCAGGATTCCTATCGTGTCGTCGTCGAAGTACGGGCTGGGAAGGCAAATAGTTAGAGAACCATGGCGGCGACGACAAGAGGGACACCATCGAAGATGGGAATCAAGGAAGGCTTTGAAGTTATCGGAAATAGAGGCTAGATGATTGGTTGACTTATACGTCACCAGATTCCCCCAAAAAGCTAATTTTAAAATGTTCCCACAAAAACCCTAAAAGTATCTGAAAATATGGTCCAACATCATCGTAATTTCTCTCCTCACCTCCGACCTTAGCTTGAAACTCTCCTGAGTCAAGCAATTAAAAAAAATAAATCAAAATAACATCATTCGAAATAGCGATGCATCATTTATTGATAAATATTTTTGGGTATTAGTTAAGTTTTAAATTTATCTATTTGATTTTTGTGCCTGAACCGCGGCGTAAACCGAACAAGCCTTCTTAACTGGCCTCGGGGATTCAAAATAAAAACTAGTAATTGGAATGAGCATAACTCAATAGTTGAATAACGAAACGAGAATACCTCCAAAATCTCTACCTATAACAACTACACGGAACAAAACAGAAACCCATGAAAACAAAATAAATAGCTAAATAAGATACAAAACAAATATTTTATTACTAAGTGTTGCGACACTATAGTCCCAGAAAAAGTCCGTCCCGGCAAAAATGTCTGGGAATAGATGCAAAGCCAGGGAAAACGCGTGCGGTTCCCGGCTACCCCACAGGATATACAGATGGTTCGCCAGCGAGGTATATCCGGAGCTGTACAAATCACGTATGGATAGCAGGAATTGCGGCTCGTGGCGTGTTCCTAATGGATCAGATAGGAAATAGCTTTGAATGATACTCTCCAGGTAATCTTCGGTCAGCAACAAGTACTCTGCGACGTCAAGGACGTGTGCTAGACGGTGACGGGAGTGCTGTTGTCCAACGTCAGTTAGAGTATCGTCTGATAGCTTAACCATGATTTCTAAGGACTCTAAGGACTCGGGGTCCATAACGGTTGGTGCGTAGCAAAGTTCATAATATGCATGGTGTCCGTAGCGGGGGCGAAACAACAGCGGGGATGCAAACTTAGCCCGAAGGAAGGGGCTCAATTCCGTAAGCTGCTGCGATGGAGTGACGCATGTAGACTTTTAAAACACAACCCGCCTTCATCCGTGAATCAATATTGCCAGCTTCGTGGACGATTCTTTGCTGCGGCGACGAAGGCAAAGGGCCACGCCAAGGAGGATGAAAATAAGAAAAACGACGCACATGATGAACCAGAAAGTATAGCAAGGCGACATAGTGAAGTAACAAAATGAACCCGCAGAATTAATGAGGGCGGCAAACCAACTAAAGGAACAGCAAATGTGGGAACAGATCCCGAACTTCCCTCAGCCAGCGTGTGTTTCCCGGATTACTTACAGAGAATTTATCACGAGAGCAAATAAACGTGTTATCACAGGATCTCACAGTTATTTACCAAGTTTCAAGTTCCCCATCTTTATTCATTTACCACGACAACAATTTTTTTTAATGTATTTATTTGAAATCCACATACATACAATGTGACACTTAAAATTACAGTGGCCAGATTACATTCTCAGAAACTTAGACATAATAGTTACATTACGATATGGTTCACGACATTAAAATAAATAAATGAATGAATGAATAAACAAATAAATGAATAAATAAATAAATAAATAAATAAATAAATAAATAAATAAATGAATAAATAAATAGAGGATTCAACTAATACGTCACGTACAAAGAAAGCGCGAGTTATTAACTTAAACATTACAATTAACGAAAAAACTACTAAACGATAACGGAAACCGCAGCTAAGATTGTGTTAAAGCGGGAACTCTTACGGGGGAAATGCTCTGTTCCCACTCTAAACAGCAAGGTTTTACAACGTCTGTACTTCTGTCATTTTCTTTAATCACTGTAATTGTACACTGCAAATTATTTAACAGCTCACACTCCTAGTCACAGCTCTGTGCTACACTTGACATCATGCTATCCTATCCTATCCTATCCTATCCTATCCTATCCTATCCTATCCTATCCTATCCTATCCTATCCTATCCTATCCTGTCCTATCCTTTCCTATCCTATCCTATCCTATCCTATCCTATCCTATCCTATCCTATCCTATCCTATCCTATCCTATCCTATCCTATCCTATCCTATCCTATCCTATCCTATCCTATCATGCTATCCTATCCTATCCCATCCTATCCTATCCTGTCCTATCCTTTCCTATCCTATCCTATCCTATGCTATTCTATCCTATCCTATCCTATCCTATCCTATCCTATCCTATCCTATCCTATCCTATCCTATCCTATCCTATCCTATCCTATCCTATCCCTTATCCTATCCTATCCTATCCTATCCTATCCTATCCTATCCTATCCTATCCTATCCTATCCTATCCTATCCCTTATTCTATCCTATCCTATCCTATCCTATCCTATCCTATCCTGTCCTATCCTATCCTATCCTATCCTATCCCTTATCCTATCCTATCCTATCCTATCCCTTATTCTATTCCTATACTATCCTATCCTATCCTAACCTATCCTATCCTATCCCTTATTCTATCCTATTCTATCCTATCCTATCCTATCCTATCCTATCCTATCCTATCCCTTATCCTATCCTATCCTATCCTATCCTATCCTATCCTATCCCTTATTCTATTCCTATCCTATCCTATCCTATCCTATCCTATCCTATCCTATCCTATCCTATCCCTTATCCTATCCTATCCTATCCTATCCTATCCTATCCTATCCTATCCCTTATTCTATCCTATCCTATCCTATCCTATCCTATCCTATCCTATCCTATCCCTTATTCTATCCTATCCTATCCTATCCTATCCTATCCTATCCTATCCTATCCTATCCCTTATTCTATCCTATCCTCTCCTATCCTATCCTATCCTATCCTATCCTATCCTATCCTATCCTATCCTATCCTATCCTATCCTATCCTATCCTATCCTATCCTATCCTATCCTATCCTATCCTATCCTATTCTAGTCTTCTTATGACTTCTTCAATCACTGGGATGGACTTAACGATCTCCACTCTATTGACCATTTACGACTGGGAACTAATAGCTTGTTCGCTCTCTTTTTATTATACCTTTTTTATTATAACCAACGTAGGGACGCGCACAGTTTACACCATGCCAAGTGAAAAGTATGCCTGCGCAAAAGAAAAATTTGCATATTTCCTAAGGCGACGAAGTAAATATTATCCATTATGTTCGCTTGATAAAATGTATGCTATTTACAAGGCTACAAGGAACCATTTTTGTTTTACCCTGATGATGGCAAACAGCCGAAAACTTTTGGTTTCAACAGTTTAATTTTACAGTTTTTAACCCTTTTTCCTTGTGAATAGCATACGAAGTAAATATTGTTGAAATTATTTTCTTTCTAAATTTTCACTAACATTTCAATGGTATCAATAAAACGATGAATGTAGAAACGATAAGGATAATTTTCATTGAGTAAAATCAAGGAACCAAAATGTACAGAGAAAAAAAACTTACAATTATTATGATTCGTAAGAAAGAAACACTTAGTACGCTTTCCTGTAAAAGCGATGTAAAACGTACATCACTTACAGGTTGTAAACAACATTGACGAGAAATTGTGTGAAGAAAAAAAAAAAGATCTGTCTGGCACAACTTAACGTATTGTGGGCTGTTCAGTCCTAGATACAGCCTTTATTTAGATATGTGGCTTCCAAGATTAAGATACGCTTACGAGCACCATTTGTTCAGTCGCAATTATTGAAATGAATTGCTCATCACAACATTTTCAGATTCTACCTGAATTTTGATTTTAAAATATCTTGAAAAGTTTGCGATTCCAATATCTGATTTTGTCAGTTGGATCATAATTATTTTGAACCTGCATGGTGGATGAGTACGCAGAACAAATTATCTTGATTGTTTATATTTTTGCATTTATTTGTTTTGTTTTTATTTTGTTATGTATGAAGAACTTAAATGTTATTATAATAATTATAATGAAAAGTTCAAAGTAGTGATACAGATAAAATAATTAATGTTTAATAATATTAACGTATCTTATTACAATCTGTGAAACAGATAAGTTTGAATTCAGGTTTACTATGAGTGACTAAGCAAGTCAACAAATCGTAGCTGAGAAGACTTCTTACTTATATAGCTGCTTCGAGAAAGGTTGTTGGAAAAACGCACACGCAGCAATCGCGAAAGGTAACCTGGGATATGATCAATACACTGTTCCTGACACTGAAATCCTGAAGTCAAAATACAGCGAACTTAAAACTAACCATCATACCTTTCAGGATTGTCGTGTGCGTATTTTTCCGACAACCTTTGTTGTAACAGCTGTAGGAAATGACAGCAAGTTGCCTATCACTGTCTTAAGTGAAACCTTCAAAATGAATGTATTATTTATTTGCATTTTCCAACAAAATTAATACATTAGTACATGTGGACTGCTTACAGCCTAGTTGTAGAATCAAAAACAATCAACAAATCCATATGGACTTCTGACAAATCTGCTTATGTGTTCCAAGGGTTGTTTCAGCTGTTAAAAGGCCAATGACAGATACTAATATCCACGGACAATTACATTTTTAAATTTAAGAGGCCTTTTATTTAGCCTCTTAAATTTCCTGAAAATCTGAAGATCTGTATTCTTGCTAAAAATGCATTTTAAACTAAGCCTTCTTTTTTATAAAAGAATAGTATTTAAATGTTCTGAGCAGCTGATGCAACCCTTAATTTTGTTAGTTTGTCTGGGGTAATACGAAAAAAAGTCAAAAAATTACTAAATATTAAATTGTTGTTTGCAAATACCTCTTCGAGACAAAATTCCTTTGGTGAGGAATTTCTGTGAGCTAGTTAATTGCTCGTCAGCTTCAGGTCTTTACTGGGTTTCAACTACCAAAACCACTGCTAGTTATAACCGTGATAAAGTGTCAAACTTGTTTACAGTATTATATTGTGAGTTATGAGCTAAGTTTTCAACCAATAATAGTGTACGAAATTAACCTGTTTGTTAATAAGTATATCAAACACGTAGTAACGGTAATTAAGTATTTTTATTTTCAAAATTGTAACGTACTGTAGTAACGTTGTTTAAATTAGTACAAATAGTATTTTTTAACTAAATATTGATAATAAAACTGACTTGAAAATGTTATTTTAAAGAGTGTTGAGTTCTATTTTAATTCACCTACTCTGGTTTTAGGCAGGGTAGGTGAATATGAAATATCTGGGAACGAGTCCGATTCAGCAGATTCCTTTGAGAACTAGTTGACAATTGTCCCGTACGCTTCAAACGTTCCATAAACGTTCCATAAATCCATTCTCGTCCCCGTACTCCTTTTCGCTTTTTTTTATCTGGCGGGGCCTTGGCACGAGGAACCAAGGGTCTGGAGACAAAAGATTTCCAGTCAGAGATTCTGGTATTTCCGGTCTTCATGTCTTCATGTATGCAGTCGTGACGTTTTTATACTGTGTGGGAGAATCATGGCGTTTATTGACTTCCGTTCAAAATTTCTTTGTTTTCAACAGCCAATATGAAAAGACTGAATTAATTCAAAAATCTTGTGTCCCCAGAGCCCTTCGTTTCTCGTGCCAAGGCCCCGCCGGCTAAGAGAAGCGAAAAGGGCTATGGGGACGAAAATGCTCTGAATCAATGACGATGATGTTCCTAAAGACGTCGTCTCCCCTCTGAAATCCTCAATTAGGACTAACACTTTCAACTTCAAACAAATCATACTGTAAGTTGTCTCTTGCCTGTTAGTGGCTTGTACTATCAATATCGGCAGGAACCGAGAGAAGCGAGCTAGTGAGAGTTATAAGAAGTTAATTATGAGGCTCTAGTTTGCCGCGCTATTGCCCGCGTGGAAAAATCTGGTCTCGACTGTTAACCAATCACAACGTACGTTAAATCTTAACGAGATCAAGACCTATATGTTATTGGCCGGTGTACCAAGACATCTGTGATGCTTCCCACATTCTTCCTCATTCGGGGCAAGGGAAAATATGACGTATGCACCCGGGTTACGCCGAAGTTGAGTTAACGTTTTGCGTTTGGCCGCTGTGAAAAACTGTCATCCGTGTTTTAACCTTAGCTTATCATACTGAGGAGCAAAGTGCAAAATACCTTACCACCGCCCTAGCTCTTCGTCTCTTTTCACCCCAACTTTAGTTCCTCGACCCGAAAGTTGAATTTTTAATAAGCTTAAACCACCTTCCCTAGATCATAAATTATAACAATTTAAGAACAAGGAAAAATGGTAAGTAAAGATCTTTATTCACCACATTTACTTACTGTTGCTTTTTTTATAAAAAAAAGTCCACTTTAGTCCTTTTGAATGTACTCTGACTGATATGTGATTTCGGATAAGTCGCTCCCCGTCTCTAATAACCATCTCAGTCTACTTTTCTTAAAAAAGAAAAATCCCCCGGGCTTAATAGAGCTTTTGTACGGTAAGAGCTTACACTTCGCATATTTAACAATTATTCCATGAGCCCGCGTTGGATACGAGGTGGTAAATAGCCAACGAGGCGCGAAGCGCCGAGTTGGCTATAACCACTCGTATCCAACAAGGGTAGTAACAAGGAATAATTATTAAATATTATCTAACAAAAGGCATACAGACTGCCCTATTATGATTATTATTTAAAAGGTCGCCTAAAAGGTAGCATTGTTAATTTATAGCAACGACATATCCTATATATGAATAAACCTAGTTTACAACGTTCATTGTTCTTTGAATTGTTCAATTCTACTTGATGAGCACTCCTGGTAAAGTACAGAGGATCAGACCAGCAATCAATGCTAATTTTTGTCAAGAGTGGCAAACTTTTCTGACACAAACGGCTATGAAAACAATTATAACGTTTTTTTTCACAATGCAACCTCACTGATTTTGTAGTGAACACCAGTGAAGTCTCATTTACCTTCATTCCTATCTAAGACACATTCTTCAGGGCCGGGTTGTTTGAACGCCTATTAACACTATCCCCGGGTTAATAGTTGATTGAAGGTTCAATTTCTCTTGTATAAACCTGTTTTTATTGCTTATGTTTTGTGGAGATTGAGATTAGTCCTTGTCAAAACTGGAGAACACCAAATTAAAACAGAAAACCTCACTGAAAAGTTAAAAATCTGAAATCTAAATTCACGCCAATTTTCTTTGAACAACCCGGCCCTAGTATCTTTAAATATTCATTCGCCGAATGTGCCTACAACACTAAGATAAAGATATACATTAAAATGCTGCAAGGAGAGCAAATTAAAATTAGTTTTGAGCGATTTTGCCCAAGCACAAGGGCTGGATTTCACGTTAACGACCCTTTTAACGCTTCAATGCCCTAGTATAGCAATTTTAGATTGTCATTGATGCAACTTAGGTTTTGTTTTGCTTTTGACTTTTCAAAGTCATGCTCTTAATAACACATGATAATGTCCCTCAACTATATATTTCTCTCCTGCTCTAGACACCTGTTCTAGCCATGAAACGGAATATTGAAATTTCTAGCGAGAACTCTCATACGCGAGTACATGATGTCCCAGTCCATGTGTATTCCGACAAGGAAGCGGGTTTGTCGCCCAGTAACAGTAAACTCCGATCTGCCATGTAGGACACGGCTGTTGTTGGTGCAGATCATATCACCAGGGATCATTTTGCGCTCTATTTGATTAGCCGGGTCTCTTAACATTTTGCCGAGCGTGAGATAAGCTTCGTAAAGCAGAGCAGTCTCCTCTGGGGAGGCAGTGAGCATGATAGAATCACGGACATGGTTGTTGAAAGCGAATCGCACAATTTGGTTATTTTCGTCCAACCTGTCATAGAAAGCCAGAACATAGCAATCAGTTCTCCAAAATTTTTGGACATACTGACTGGACGTCTTACAACGCAAAGATACATATGCTACTGGACTAGCATGGGGTCTGTAATGGGGAAATATTCGCCGAGCTCTTTCAGCGAGGCCCATGAACTTGCAAACAACATTTAACAAATAAAGAGGCCATAGTCATGTGCTACACTCTCAGAAAAATACGTATAGGAAAAACACGCGGCGCCTGAGCGTCGTGTTTTCTACATTTCTCTTGTGTTCTCAAATTCCTGCAGTGTTTTCCGATGGTATAATACAAGGCTTTAGCCTCTTCATGTGCTCTGTGATATAGCTACGTTTCGAGCAGCTCCTGCCCCTTTCTCTTGCTCTCCAAGCTCCCGCGTGCATCCTTTCGTATTATTCAACAAACTCGTCTAGCTATAGGTCCGTAAAGCGTCATGGGCAATTAGTGGAGTTGGCGCTCCATAAATACTATAAACATCATCGTCATCGTCATCATCATCAACAAACTGAGCATTTTATGAAAAACAATAACTTCCATACCTGTTCGCCGACGCATCTCAATATATCTCTTGATACCAAATATAATGAATATAATGAATGTAGTTAGGTTTAAGGTAGACCATTAAAAATGACACATATGACGTAAAATCACCTTCCGACACCGCGTATCGACTTACTCAATTGTGTTGTGAGTACATTTATGATGAAATTCTCCAAACACGTCCTTTCCAACATCGACAAACTGAAATCGAGCCTTTGTCAGGAGATCAAACATTTCGGGATGTTTGTTTTGTAGCTGTTGTGCAACATGGAATCCATCTACGAACTGGTTCGCGCCGCCAGTGCCAGGAGCTTGTTCTATGCAGTGCAACAGCAGGGCCTAAAACAGATCGGGTTAATGTCATAGGCTGTATATACAGATGTATCTAAGCTCTTAGTCAGCAAAAACGTGTACCCTCCCTTCTCCCCTCCCCCTCCCCCTCCCCTTCCCCCACCCACACCCTCTCTCTTTAACAGGCCGACTCCCTCGTTGGCACATTGTCTTTTAAAAACGTTCATGCATAGTCCATTTTTGTGACCTCATTCAATATAAACTGTGAAAAGTCCCTATTTTCATTTTCTGTGAATATAGAGAATGATAGCGAGAGAAAAATCTTAAGGAGGCTTAGTACAGTTTTGAGGGGGTAAATGAGCTCAACTTTTAACTCTTTAATAAAATGTCCAGAAAGGTTTTAGCTTTCACTTATTATTGTTTGTTGCATCCTACAACCAATACATGCGACATTTGAGCAATATAGATGCTAATAAACAGCCAAAATGAGGCTCCTTCTTGGTGTAGAAGACACAGGACACGTCACAATAGAACACTGCCTCGCAAACCTATTGTTTCTATTGTATTCCTCGTTCTTTTGTCCTTTTGTTTTCTATTGTTATAGGTGAACTGTGTCTTCTACACCAAGTAAGAGCCCAAAATGAATATCCGAGTGCTTAAGAGGAGACTGGGCACTAGTAGTTTCAATGGCGTTTTTCTCAAAATCTGCCCGTACGACCCTACCTCAAAAATTCAGAAATTAGAAATTGAATCAGATACAACATTCATGCAAAATAAATTAAAAATCTGTAAGACAGTTTTTTTACAAAATAGGAAAATGTGGTTTTTTGCCTATTTTAAAAATAGCTCGAAATCTGTCTTACAGATTTTTTTAGATTTTGACAGTTGACGCGATTCACCCCAAAAAATTAATTGTGAAAATTTCATTATGGGTCGTACGGTAGATTTTTGAGATATTTTGAGCCGAAGTCAGGTTTTTACGACCTCCGACAAGAATCGAATTGCGCATGCCCTATTATTTGAGCGCGCCCACGTTATGAGCGATGAAAAAAGCGAATTAGAACTCCTCTGTCGGTTGTTTATCAACCTATCTGTAGTATTGTTTTCATCCAATGAAACTGTTAATGTTAGAAGAAAGGGCTCAAACTTGTTTTCGTTTCCTTTAGTGTTGCTCACGAAAGTTTTGCGAGCGCGAGCGATATTGACGTCAGGCAGCCGAATCGTAGCGCGCGCTCTTGCCTCGTAAAAACTGTAGTAAGCCACCTTAAGGTGATTCCACTGAAAAAGAAGGAGTAATCAAAATTTTCTAAGACTCGGTCCAGTTCATAATTGTGTTATAAGCATTGCAAAAATGCAATAAAAAATAGGGGTCACCGTGCTCGTTTTTGTGCAACCTGGATGGCTATTATGGTAAATATATGACCCACGAGGTTTATATTAGGAATCCTAGTAATCCGAAAAGGGAACTATCATTTCTAGAAAAAAATCGTTTCTTGCATTAAAATATCGAAGCAGTTATACAAAATAGACTTAAATCTTACATAACAAACTATTTTAATTGAACTGGAATTGAGATTATAAAAGAAATTAGAGATTTTGCTGCGTGCGCACGTAAGCAGCACTACCAAAATACGTGCTTTTCAAAGCATTCAAATAAAAATATCTCAAAATAGAATAATCAACTTTTCTTTAAATCGCGATATATTGTAGTCAACCGTATGTCATTTAAGTTAATGCATTAAAAAATGGGGGTCACCGTGCTCGTTTAGAAGAAAATAACCACTTATTTCCCTGCTAAGCCTAATCTGAAGGAAATGCCGTAATGTTGTGTGCGCGAGCGCTCGTGCGCGCGCTAAATGACGCGAAAAATCGTGCGCAGCAAGGATGCGCAATGCAATTCAGTGGAATCACCTTAAGATAGGTAAAGCCAGTTCACGAGTCTAGTGGCACGAGCGAGGGTGATTTTAATCAAGTGTCTTACCCAAGAACACAACACACTGAGCCGTTCAATCCGGAGTCTAACGCACTAAAGAGTTACTTCAAATTTCTTTTCTCCCTCTCTTTGGTCACGAGCACTGCGCGCGCTAGCACTGTTCTTTTCATAATCTAGCTTGAGCACGAGCACGAGCACGAGCAAAGCACTGCACAAAGCACAAAGGGAGAGCGCGTGCACGAGCAAAGCACAAAGCGCGAGCACGAGCACGAACACAAAGCACAGAGCGCGAGCACGAGCACGAGCAAAGCACAATGCACAAAGCACAAAGCGAGAGCGCGTGCGCGAGCAAAGCACAAAGCGCGAGCACGAACACGAAGCACATAGTGCGAGCACGAGCATGAGCACAGAGCGCGAGCACGAGCACGAGCACAGTGCAAAGCACAAAGCACAAAGCGCGATCACGAGCTCGAGCACGAGCACATAGCGCGAGTGCGAGCATGAGCACAAAGCGCGAGCACGAGCACGAACATTGATTGCAGATGTCTCTTGTTAGTTACTGCCGCTATTTAGACGTTCAAGCATGGTAGGTTTCGCGAGGACCACGAAAATATTGCGACCCTTCGCTTCCCTCTTTTGATAGAAGGTAAGTGACAATTAAAAAACTACCACTTACTCCTGGCGTGTAATCTGTGTACGGCTGATCAGTGTGTAATGGCAGGAAGTTAGATGTATAAGCCAAATTGTTAGCTGCAGGCATCGTCCTCACTTCAAAAGTATGGCAGAAAGGAACCCAAGAAATAACCACCAGAGTGTTTCACTCACCCTCAGGAAATGACCAACTGACCACTTAAAGGGACACTGTCACGAGCATAGCTTCAAAAATTCAACAGCCCAAAAACAAGTTTAAACCATTGGAAACCTATTAACAGTGGCCAAGTTTTCTTAAAATTACTACACCAGTGTACTGAAGCTAAATATAGAGTGATACCACTATGATACCATCGGGAGCTTTTGATCTCAACTTGAAGTTCTGTCCCTGTGGTTTGGAAAAATTGATGAAAACTTTTTATGGTCACCCTCTCCTTTAAAGAGTTTGCTAGATATCCTTCCCTTTACGTTCTAGGAGCATTTCCTGCGTGGTTGAAAGTACTAAGTCATAATTTTGGTGCCGTTTTACTAAAAAAGCCAAAAAATATCCTTGACAGTGTCCCTTTAAAAGTACTTGCTTGTTCAAGAAAGTTCGTACCTGGCTCTCAAATTTTATGTATCGTTACTTTTGTCAAGTCTTTGTTTTAAACCAATGCAAATATGAACATTTTGCTACCACATTCAAAATGAAACGAAAAAACAATTATGATTGTCTAATTTGGGACCGCGTAGCTTAACTTTGTAAAATTAAATATGCTTTGAATATCACATTTTAGAAAACAGTCCTAAGAAAATGCGCGCGCTGTTTGGTTAAAAATCGTGTTTCTATAACTCGATAGAAACACGATGCATGTTTTCTATTTCTTAAATAATGCAACTAGATGATCGTTTAATAGGCTGTAAAAGTAAAATACAATAAAATTGGTCAATTGGTAATATCCGGGAATTTCATAAGTGAATACAAGACACTGCAAAACAAGCCTCTCCCCAGTCTCACTCACTGTTTTCACACGAAGAATTTAGCAAAAAATACGACTGTATTGCAGTTTAACAAGTGACCGCTAATTAACTGAGTCACCGCTTCACTGTACCCAAATTTCGAGGAGTGTTTTTACGATGTAAAACTGAAAACTCTTCATTACCAGTAAATTGCATGCATCCTGCAATGCATGTCAAATGTGCAATGCATCCTGGCCAACCTGCAATGCATGTCAAACGTGCAATGCATCCTGGCCAAAACTGGGTCTTTAGTATAAATCGAATACCGAGAAACTATCTGGAGTCCTGGAGAGCGCTGGAAAGCTGTTGGAGACATCTAGTATCTGTGGACAGAGAGGGCTGAGTTCAGTCAGCCTTGACAGTGACTCGATTGAGCAACCTGTTCAATTGCATGTCTACGACAAGTCACAGGATTTCAGTTATAACTCTGTTGAGGAGATTAAAGTATTGCCTAACATTCAAGTACTTGCACTACTGCCTACTAGTATGAGCTTGTTCTGTCAGGAATGTTTAATAAACTGCAGTCAATTTGCGGCATTCGAAATAATAATAACGTTAATTTGCATACAGTAACGCAACTTTTCCTTTTGACAAGAAAATTTTCAGATAATAATCTTTTCAACGCGTTCGATCAAAATGCAAACGCTTCGGTTGTAACAGATCATTTCTTCTAAAAATATAAAGAACATAGTATAAACAAGGTTGCCTTTTTACCGAGTTAGGATTTTGAATTGGAATTCCAGTTGGCCACGAACGTTCGAGTTGGATTCGCGGTTTACTTGCGGTTAGGTCCACTCCTGTTTGCGTGCGGTTAGCTTTCATTTGATCATTAGAAATAACCGGAGAGAGAGAGAGGGGGGAGGCGAATTTTGCCCCTAAAAAATGCCTGCAACGGAAACTTGTCTAAAAAAAATTTCCTCCAAGCGGTTGCGCCTTAAAAAAATATTCGTGCAATGGAGAAAAAAATCCTGCAGATGAGTAGGACTTAAAAAATTCCAGCCTCGACAATTTTTAACCCTCCCCCCCCCCCCCCCCCCTCCAACCCTGCTCCGGTTTCAGGATTTCGAGATGGATCTTTTTCGCTCATGCAAACTGATTACGCTATCAAGATCTATCAAAAGTCGCCGGCCGAAAACGGAATGAAACGATCAAAGGAAGCGAGACAGAGACAACAACAGATAATTACATATCCCAGTACAAAAAAAAACTAAGAGAGAAACGTGGAGTCAAAGACGGTAGAGCGAAATGTATCGCGTGACTCGACTCGAGCTCGAATATGACATGGTCCAACAGCCCACTCGATCGGCCACAAAGAGGCTTTCGTATAACCTAACCAATAACGAAACTGTCGCAATAAATCAATATTCATATCATGTTCTAATTATTGAAAGGAATATTGAATTGATTAAGTGGCAAGGACCTGACCTTAGGCTCGATTAACAGCACTAGAGGGGCGAAAATCGAGCTTAACAGGCATTTTTGTTGTGGAGGGAGGGCAAGATCTCAGGCTACAATCGAACGCAAACATAATGAAACAACCAACGTACACTTACCCATAATGAGTAGTCTTAGAATGTCCAACTCTATCACACAATTTCTCTGCTTGTCCAACTTCCGGAGGAGTATTTGTGACTAGTGCAATACCTACACCGTGCAAAGAATTGAGCCACCCAAACAGGGCCCGGTCATCCTCCATAAGCTCGTGAAAATCGCTCTTTGGAATCTTGTCTTGTAGTATTTCAGCATTCCAAAACTCTACCCCTTCTCTGTTCAGAGTCGATCTTCCACTGCTCGAGCCTTCCCGATCGTTAAGTCGTCGCGAGTGCAGCCATTCTGAATTAAACACACTGACGTGACTATCGGGCCATGTAATAACAATTTGTTCTCCATCAGTCGTAACCTCGTATTTCTCCGGCAAAATACTGGGATCTAACTTGCCGACGGTGTCAAAAGAACGCTGCAGAGAGGATTCGTGAAAGCACTCGGGACATCGGCAGTTATCGCGAAGATACATAAACGGGTAACGATTCACCGTGTTGTTACTCCATGTCACCTGGAGCATGCCATTTTCGCTTTTGTTTTCGATTTTTCGCACAAGAAACCTGGAGGCCGGAAGTGCGGAAGTTGCTCCTCTTGTGTTCGAAAACCGACTTAATAGTCGAGGCCGGGTGATGAGTTGAGCCCTGCAAAAATGCCTCACAAGTGAGAACATGATTTATTACTTGATTCGTTGCGCAGTCGTAATTGCCGTAGCCCTTGCTAGTCGTAGTTTGGGCTCGTCACGCAACGCTCCCTCCCCCAAACAACGGCTGCGAAGGAGACTAAGCCCTTGCGGGCTACGGGTCTAATTGTTAAATATACTTTTTTTTTGGCGAAAAGCGTCTTTTATAATTAAATCGGCTGATTGGACAGAGTTTTTCTTATTACGTTGCTTCAATTTTCTGATATCATTTATGAAATACAGAATGAACGCTATTCAGTGCAATACGGAAGTTCAAAACTCAGTCATCACTGCGACAGTTAGAATAACAAAATGAATAAACAAAAACAAAATAGATCGAAATCAACCAATCGCAACACACAGACTTGACGTTTTTTAAAACTCCTTGGAGTGTTTTTCTGAGAGGTCATTCAATCATTTGTGGTTTTGACTTCAGAGCTCACGTATCATTGACCATCTTTGAAAAGCGCAGTGGAGCTACAGACGTTGGACGAGACCCTCGATTTCACAAGCCAGGCATATATGTGACCCTGATCACTCTGCTCACGTATCCTGCGTAAACTTGCGCTGCTGAAAGCAGTTTTAGCGGCATGAAGAGATTAAAATCCCTCTTCGCAGCACTATGAGTGTGGAGAGGCTGTCCTCCCTGGTAATTTCCCTCATTCATAAGCATGAAGATGTCGACATTGACAATGTTGATTTGGAATTTGTCCGTCTGAAGGAGAAACCTGTGCTTGTAGACACCGGAAAACACTGTTCATTAGTCTGTCTTATTAAGGACGTTCGCGCGAAAATTTTCTAGTCGGTAGATTTTTCTAAAATTTTTACTGAGGACGGATAATGAGTTACTTGTGTCAGAAATACAAAAAAAAAGTGGGGGTCACCGACTTCGTTTCAGAGATAAAGTCTGTAGAAAACTTCCCTAATTTTGAAAAATTGGCGCACGTAATTTCGCATGGCTTTCAAGGTTTGTAGTTTAAATTATCGATAATGAGAAAACGGAGGCAAACGATCTTGGTGATATTTTGAAGAAGTGCGTCTGTTGCGTAAATACTTAAGTGTTGCCATCTTTTATGCAAAACTTAGCCCTGGAAGAGGCATTTGAACCCGTCGTACGGCAAAACGAAAAGATCAAAAAGCGGAATTCGAACGTGCGTGGGGCAAAAAAAATCAACCTTTTAATCGATAGATTTTTTTCATTTTCTCACAAAACGTAGATAATCGTTAACAAAAGTGATCTGTTAAGAAAAAAGTAGGGGTCACCGACCATTTTAGCTAGCAAACTGCAAGCGAAGTTATCGCAACGGTTACTCACCCTATATGTGGTTGGAAAGTTTCCTCAGCGCGCGCGCTCGATGCATGACGTGGCGTAGCGTTGCGACAGGAATTACGTGCGCAGTAAGGATGCGCATAAACAATTAGCGCGAACGTCCTTAAATCAACTAGTAATTGTCCCAAAGGTTTACACTTAAACAGCATAAGTTAATATTACTAATTACTAAATGTTTTTTCATGTTTTGATTTATGAAACTGTCCCCAGGAAATCGTGGGAAATGTCATTTCCGGGGCCGTAAAAATAAACATTTCCTCGGCGGGCATAAGTCGTTTTGTTTCATTTTTATTAGGTAACTTACTTGAGAACACGTGCATGGGTTAACAAAACTCATTCAAGTTCGCCGGCACACTAAGAAAGCCCTTGAATTTATTCTTTTAATTCTTTTAATTTTCTCTTTTTCACAGAACACTTGCTTCAGTTATTAAAGACTTTGTTAAGAAAGCATTTTACAAAAGCAAACTCCTGGAAATATGCATTTAAACAGTGAAGTCGAATTCAACTGTTGTTTTCCGACTCCTGTTCTAGCCATGAAACGGAATATTAAACTTTTTAGCGAGGACTCTCATACGCGAGTACATGATGTCCCAGTCCAGGTAGATTCCGTGGAGGAAGCGACTTCCTTGCCCAGTAACTGTAAATGCTGATCTGCCATGCAGGACACGGCTGTTGTTAAAGGAGATCATATCACCAGGCATCATTTTGTGCTCAATTTGATTAGCTGAGTCTCTTAACATTTTGCCGAGCGTGAGATAAGCTTCGTAAAGCTGAACAGTCTCTTCTGGGGAGGCGGTGAGCATGACGGAGTCACGGACATGGTTGTTGAAAGCAAATCGCACGATTTGGTTATTTTCGTCCAACCTGTCATAAAAAGCCAGAACATGGCAATCAGTTTCTCCATTCTAAGAATTATGCCGACTGGAACTTATAACGAAAAGCTTAAGTTTTAAAGTTTCGTCGAGTCATACACTTGGAAACATTGCTCGCAATGGCGTGCAGCAAGTACCAACAATTTCTGCACTGTTTCGTGTTCCAGTTAGAGACTGGATTTCGGTGTAAGTTTTTTTCACACCGTGTATTAACCCTTCTGACACCATGTTTCAACTTACTCAATTGTGTTACGAGAAAATGTAAAGTCAAAATCTCCAAACATGTCTTTTCCAACATCTACAAACTGAAATCGCGCCTCTGCCAGGAGATTAAACATATCGGGGTGCTTGTTTTGTAGCTCTTGTGAAACGTGGAATCCATCTACGAACTGGTTCGTGCCGCCAGTGCCAGGAGCTTGCTCAATGCAGTGCAACATCTGAACCTAAAACAGATCAGGTTAATGTCAGAGCCACTGTAAGGAAGGACAAACGCGTTCCAAACTAAAATGGGTTTTTCCAAACTTGCTTTTTATCGTCGACCACAAGAGTATGGCTCGGAGCCCGTATTGTGTTCATTGTGGATCATAATATTTTCAACAACAACCAAAGTGGTACAGTGAAGAAAGCCTTTATTTCAGCAGGGCAATTTGATAAACAGTTAAGTTACACGTGAACAGCAGTTCTGAAATAAAAGTTTGAATTTAGTGGGAATTTTTCTAGCATCAATCTGAACCCAAGATGCAAAAATTCTGCATCTTGCTCAATGACTAAATAACCCAAAATTAACTGAAACCAAGATGCAAAAATTCTGCATCTTGCTCAATGACTAAATAACCCAAAATTAACTGAAACAAAGATGCAAAAATTCTGCATCTTGCTAAATGACTAAATAACCCAAAATTCACTGAAACCAAGATGCAAAAATTCTGCATCTTGCCTAATGAGTAAATAGCCCAAAATTCACTGAAACCAAGATGCAAAAATTCTGCATCTTGCTAAATGACTAAATAACCCAAAATTCACTGAAACCAAGATGCAAAAATTCTGCATCTTGCTAAATGACTAAATAACCCAAAATTCACTGAAAGCAAGATGCAAAAATTCTGCATCTTACCTTATGACTAAATAGCCCAAAATTTACTGAAACTGTGATGCAAAAATTCTGCATCTTGCTAAATGACTAAATAACCCAAAATTCACTGAAACCAAGATGCAAAAATTCTGCAGGTTGCTTAATGACTAAATAGCCCTTCAAACAAAAGAAACAAATTATTATGAGATGCACATTGATAACATTTGATAGTTAACAACTATTCACCTCAGTGTCGGTGGCCAGTGGTGGAAATTTACCGAGCCGCAAAGCGGTGAGGTAAATAACCACCACTAGCCACCGACACTGAGGCAGGGTTCATACAAAAAATTGCAACCATTTTTCCAGGACTTTTCAAGGACTTATCAAGGACCAAATTGAATTTTCAAGGACCACCTACCAGGAACGTATTTTCACAGATGATATATAAATGAAACATTCCCAGTCCAAGCTGACAGGTTTCTAAGGCTTCAAGTGTTTGCTCCATCTCCTTCTCTACATTTTTCAGTTCACTTGTCTTTTCTCGTTATTAGGTGCTTTTACAACCGTGTTTTAGAGTGTTTGAAGTTGCTTTACACAGGAAAAGAAAATCAGTCTATGCACAGCAAAATTGGTTTCGATGCCTCTACATTTAAAGTTGAAGAAAATTCAAGGACTTTTCAAGGACTTACACAGAAATTCAATGACTTTTCAAGGAAAAATGGAATTCAAGGACTTTTCAAGGACTCCCCCTAAAATTCAAGGACTTTTCAAGACTGTGCGAACCCTGTGAGGTGAATAGTTGTTTAAGTATACACTAAAACAGTGAGATAATATACCGGTAACCCGAAAGGATGATTTTTGACTAATTCATTCTTGCAACGATTACAATTTTCTCGTGCACGTTGCTTGGAGGTGAACAGCAAAGGATATTCGGAGTTTGAGTAGCCAATCAGTGCGTGCCAGAAACGCTATCCACTGTTTTAGTATATATATGTACTAAGAAGTCTTACATGTATTTTTGGTAACTAAAAAATGCAAGACTTGTTACTGGTGAATGAAATAGGCCAGATTCATGTCTGCCCCAACAACAGTTTTTTTATATATTCCCTGACTTTTACCTAATGAAAATAACATTTCCTAGCTAAAGAAATACAAAATGGCAGATACAGTGTATAGTTGTGGCATCCAGCCTCTGCTTCCAGAAATAACAAAACGCTGAAATTGACCTGGGGAGCTTACAAAATTAACCACAAACCACTAATATTTTATCCAGTCATACAATGCTAATAGCAGATTTCATACCATAAATTCAAAATTTACCAATGTGTTAAAATAATCTTATTCACTCAGGCTTAGAATTCATAAAAAAATACTCCCCCTCACCCATTTTTTTGGTTGAATGAGTCAGAATCCCCAAGTTTTTTAGTATAGTATTGAATGTTTTGGAAATACTGTACTGATAGATGAGAATACATGTATAGTAGCTTGTAATTTCTTCATATTATGTTAAATGTAGAAAGACAAAAATAATTCTTTTGAACAACAAATAAGGGTTTACAAGAGGGAATGCCAAAATTACATGTAAGATATCTATTTTACATGTACATTGTAGAACAATTTAAAAGTTTATTTATGCATAGTTCAATTTTACCTGTTACCAAACTTTTATTAGTTTGTTTCCTCATCATAATTTTTATTGCAAATGTTTTGTAATTAATTTTTCTTTTCTTGTATTTTAAATTTTCTTTTTTAACATTACTGCTGAAAAGCCCTTTTCGGGGAGCGAAATTAATTTATGTACATGTATGTATGTATCCTCTCCCCGGGCAAGGTCCAGTTCTTTGCATCCAGGGATGGGGAATTGATTGGCCATGGTAACAGGTAGAATTGAACTACAGGTAAGCATTGCTATGACAATAACACTTTTCTGGTAATTACATATGCACTTTACCAAAATTCCCAAGTATATTCTGAAACAATTGCCTAAAATGATGCCTTTGATTGGCATATAAATAAATTAAGTGCAAAATTAAATAATGAATATATGAAATAATATATTTGAACTGCAGATGAAGAATAAATGAAGAGAAGAATAAATTAGATCCTCGCAGTTAAAAAAATCAGGCTTGCTGGGACTCGAACCCTGACCTCTGCGATACCGGTGCAGCGCTCTAACCAATTGAGCTAACAAGCCAACTGGGAGCTGGTCATTAAATTGGTTTGTAATATACCCGGGAAAGATGAAGATGAAATAATGAATATATGAAATCATATATTTGAACTGTGGATGAACTAATTTAATGACCAGCTCCCAGTTCGCTTGTTAGCTCAATTGGTTAGAGCGCTGCACCAGTATCGCAGAGGTCAGGGTTCGAGTCCCGGCAAGCCTGATTTTTTCAGGCTTTTTTTTCACAACTGCTCAAGTTGTGTTCATAACTTCGAGGATCTTCTCTTCATTTAAGCGTAAAACATTGCATGTGGCTAAAATTGGCTTGTTACTGACATGAAAAAATGCTGGACGTAATAACTGTCATCTGATGAGATGTACAATTGTATACAATCTTATACAACTGTCCTTTCTAGTTTTTCCACTTTGAAAGGTTCCTCTGTTCTTCTTTCACCTGTAAAATATTAAATTGAATGTATTTTAGATTAACCTTGTTGAACAGTGTCTCAGCCTGTGTACTGCAACAACAAAATGGGGGATAACCGATCGACAATGTAAAAAAAAGATAAAACAACAACAACAGTGTAATATTTTGCACTCTAATGAAGCCTATGATCAGCTGTTTGGAGAGTTTCACTCTGGTATTTAGGCCAGTATTTAATTTGTTTCCGAACAATTATTATAAAAACACACGAAGCTGTAACAATTTCAGCAAATATTATTGTATCCAGTGACTACAAGTTTGTGCAAACAAAGTCGGGTGTTATGCTTCAGCGAATCCAGAATGTCAGCATCCAATTTATACCCGTAAGCTGCCCAGTTGGTTTTTAAAAGAAGTATAAGCCTATGTACATGTACTCACCAAGACACTTTGTAAACGACTCTCCTGACTGCCAAGGCGTGCGTTGTAATAACACCTCAAAAACAAGGCCTTCGATCAGCTCCAAGAATCACAAGCTCTAGTACACTTTTCTCCATTTTACACACAGGTTTACACAGCATAATTGTTCTTCTGTATGTACATGTAATTACATTTAGCGAAACCATTATGCTAGACAATCTGTGTTGTCCACTCGCGAGCTTATTCCAACGGACGGCAGATAATTCAAACGACCGGCGCCAAAAAATTGAAGGAGCAACGATTCAACAATAGTCACGTGAGTAGATTCGAGTGCCATGATTGGCTACGCCACGGAAATCCGCTGGAGCCTTCAACTGCGGTCTCGAGAATGACCGTTGGAAAGCACTGGCCGGCCGACACCAAAGCCACCATTTTGAAATTTTCAATGTTTAGAATTCAAAGATATTCTGCAATGGCAAGAGTGAAACCCGCATCAGTTGCTCAGCGTATCTGGCAATCTTTTGGAGAATGTGAAGGGTGGAAAGTCTTCATTCAATAACAATGCATAAAGGTGAGTTAAAAACATTATTTTTTAACTGTTCCTTTCGCCAACGGCCGTCAGTTTCTTAGTCTACCGTACTCCAGGGCATCTGACAGGATGCGGTGGTGCGGATCCGCATAATTCGCTCTCTTCCGCATCTTCCGCATCTTGAGAACATTTTCCGCATAAAACAGAGAAATTTTGTCATATTAATGATTAAGCAGCTGTCTACCATCCTCACAAACATAAATTTCGAAGAAATTGATTATTTTGACACAGTTTTTCTCCTAAAATAGCGACGAAAACTCGGCGCTTCGATCGTGAGCAATTTTTAACCTCCAGGCGTTCCACGCGTCTTTTCGTGATGGGCCTGGACACCAGTTGTCATCGTTGTCATAAATTTGTCATCAAAGAGACCAAGAAGAAGGATCCCCTCTTCGCTGTACACTTGCCACAAGTTGAACTCACGGGCTAGATGAGCGAGCGAGCTTGAGGCCGCAAAGTGGCCTGTGAGCGTCGTGCGATAATGAAGACGAATGACTTTGTTGGAAGTCTAATATTTAGCAGCAAAGGATTGAGTGAACCAGTATCCTGGAGTTTTCTATATATGTAGATAATGGATTGTTATTTTGTTCAATGTGCAATGTTGTAGTAGATCACGTAGCACCTTGGATTGTATTGTTTATGCATAAGAAGAAAATCAACTTCAGCCAACAAAATAACGGTTGTGTTATTTTCATTGAACACCACATAATTGATAAGATAATTTCTTAACATACCAAATACAAATAAAATAACTGGAAAAGCCCAAATACCAGTATATTTTTTTTTGTTTAAAATTAGCCTGCGAGCAGACTCTCCCCTTCAGGGGCAGCTTGATTTCTGCTGCATGAAAAGATGTGATTTTTGGCGAGCAAAGCGAGCCGAAAATTTTCCGCATAATCCAACGTGTTTTCCGCATAATCAACACTTTCTTCCGCATAATGTTCCTGAAAATTTCCGCATAATTTGTTATTTTTTTCCGCACCCTATCAGATGCCCTGGTACTCTAAAGGCCCGGCAAAACAACGAAACATGTTTTATCGTTTTGCCTGGCTTAAAGTAACTTTATGACCACACTAAGAATTGAAACCACATCTCTGGCACGATTTACGATTTCATTAACCATGATCACGGTGTAAGCCTTGCTAGTGTAAAGTACTAAGCCCTTACAACGAGAGAGAGGGAGAGCTTGTGCCTACATGTAAGTTGCATGTATATATTTTTAAAGTTATGAGCAGAACTACGGAGCAGACATTCAATACTCAATAACCTAATAGTTTCTGATGTAAGAAATTGTGTGGTTCCTAACGGATCAGACATTGGGGAATAACTTTTAAACCTCGGTGAAAGGACATGTCTTGTTAACCTACAGTGTAACAGTTTGATGTTGGAAAATGAACGGATTTCGTTATGAGCAAAGCTTACACAAAATTTCAAATCTGACCTAGTATGTTTTGTTGGGGTTGACAAACTCAAACGGTATCATAATGCACCAGTCATTTGAAACCCCCTGGTCCACCCTACCCCCTCCCCCCCCCCACCCCCCTACCCCCTTCTCAGGCAATAGCGGGGCAAGTGAAATCCCCGGTATCTGGAAGAAAAGTAAGAGGTGAAGCCCCCCTGTGGTACTCCTTTTTTTAAAAAAAATTATAGCCAAGCATAAAGGAGGATGACGATAAGGGATAATATTGTTGCTAGCCGCGAATGAACATGTTGATTTCAGAGCAGCAAGCGAGCACATTTGCCCACTTTTATTATTACATTGTGTATTACAGTATACATTGTATATTCATATTTTTAGTCAAGGAAATGTAACAAAAAACATAAAATTAATGTCATCAAAAAGCAATCCTCACTTTGAAACAACGGATACGAATCCAGACAGAACAATAACCCAATCATAATATCAGACAGGTCAGTGCAGCATATTCGAGACCTACCTTTCGAGAGCAGGCTTTAAAGAAATCAGCTATAATACATGTGTACTTCTTTACAGAGCCATGGTTGTAAGAAACTTTGCAAAGCATTTTATGTGTATAAGTATCACTTATGTCCAGAAATGCATGCAAGTATTGTTTACAGAGTACTTCATGTCCTACTGGGCTTTTAGACGTTTTCGTATACTTCATATTTGATATAATTTGGTGTGTTTTGGTGGGATTTCATTAATAAGGACACTTTGTGATGCCTATTATGAGGAACATGAATCTCATTACCGTGCATTTCTGGACATACTTTACATTGTATCTGATAAGTATAAACTTGCCTGGCTTCTACTATGTGGCACAAAAATGAAAACCGCAGACCATGGAGTGACTGCCCCATATATATTCCCCATTCCAGGATGCCGAGATTGTGATTTCTGGTGCATTCCTCGCCTTCCAGGGTGCCGATTTTTGGTGAAAGACTTGTAATGATAGTCGTGAAATGTTTTTCGGCCTCAAATAGCTGTTGGTGACAGGGGTGGGGGCAGGTGGTGGGCATTTATGTAATAACTTACTGTAGAACACTGGCTGTGAAGGAGACTTTGCTGCAATCTGAAAATGTTTTGTTATTTGAAAGTTTGATTTCATTTTCACACCCATCTTGTTGAGGCTTTGTGATGGAGTATTAATTTGTATGCATGTGTATGTACAGTGTATACACATTGATAGTGATCTACATGTAGTTAAAAGAAACTAATATTAATAGTGGTCTTGGATGAAATTCTACTCACAAGGGAATCTCAGAACATGTATTTTGATGGGGAAGGGGAGTGAATAAAGTTTATAGACATGTTCTGGAAATACATGTAGGACATGGAAATGATATTGGTAATGTTATATTTACTGTATTTCTTATCTATTTGTTTTTTTTTTTCTGATGTACATATGTTCCTTAACATTCAATTTGAAATGTCATGAGATAGTGAGGTTGAGCATCATCCTAAGATTTATACATACATGTATACAGTCAACTCTCTCTAAGACAACAGTCCAGTTTAGGTAGTTGTCCATCTTATATGGGTGTCCTTTAAGAGTTCTTGACTTTACAACAATTTGTGATTGGCTGAATCGTGTAAAGAAATGTTAGTAGGGCTTTAACAACTGTTCTTTGTCGGGAATGGGAGGGAGGGTTGTGTGACAAGCACAATCATTGGCTATGAATGAGACAACTGTGCTGCAGTCTGAAAATGATAATATGTCATCAAATGTTGATGACACCATTACATCCTGTCTTGTCAGGGTTTGTTGATACAATACATGTACACTGTACTAACTAGCAATGACGCTGACAACAAAATTCTTATGAGGCCATCTCACAGTGGTGGATCAAGACCTTCAGATAAGGGAGGGGGTGGGGGCAATCACCCAGACCCTGGAATATGGGTACACTGCAAAAATAATTTTTCTGGACCCTACGGGCCTCTTTTTGGCCTAAAAATAAGGTAGAGGCCCGGGCCTCCTTGGCCCCTTTCCTAGATCTGCCACTGTCTCAGTAGGAATACTATTATGTGGAAGGGGATTAAAGATCTTTTTCAACTTCATCTAGTGCTATTCTGTTAAATAAAAAACATTGTCTTATTAAACCTTTCATTAACTCTCACCGAAGTCCTTTCCTCTCTCCTTACACAGGGTGGAAATTTGATGTGCATATTTCTTACATAACTCATGCTTCTCTCTTATAGGAAATGCATTTCTTGCTATGCTCAATAATGGAAGGCAAGCAATTTTGTTGAGCACGTGATCAACATGTTGTCTGCCAAAAGTTGACAGTGGAGTCAAGCAACATCAGCAAGGACAGTGCCAATAAATGATATATAATTACAAATTCAAATAACAATAGTACATTTTTAGAATCCAAAAAAGCTAGTGTCAGAATTTTTTACTATGCATTGTCTACACAGCTTCAGGGTTGCCACAGATCAGAAAATTTAAGGGAATTAGAATTCTTAAAATTCAGAGAATTATCTTTTCAGTTAAGGTGATTTTGAATTTTGAAAAATAGTCAATGTCATTTTAAAACCACAGATTTACAACATCTGATATATACTGTATGCTGTAATATTTGGCGTGGGATAACTCAGGAAGTGTTGAAACTGGTGACTGTGGCATCCCAGAGATTGTCTTATATTATTGTTTCATGCGTACTATTTTCAAATAATGTAGTTTGTACAGTAGGAATAAAGTAGGAACTTAGTAATGTAAATGAAAATATTTTAATGTTGGTTACGGAAAGTCTGGTTAAGGAACTTCTTCATTCCTTTTCCAGCAAAGCTGAGATTGCTGCAGACTTTCGTTATGTAATTAGATTTATGCTGCATATGCATAAGCAGATAAATGTTAATTTGCTGATATTTTTACAGCATAACATCAGCAGATTTTCTGTTGGTATAAGCTTATTTAATATCCTGTTTTTGTTTAATGGCTGGAGGAGAACATTGCATTTTCAGTGAATTTTAAAGATTGCAGGAGATCGTCGCTTTGAAATGGACATGTATGTTTTGACATGAAACATTTTGCACAGCAGGGCAGGTTTTTGTTTTTGCATCACGGTTTCAGTGAATTTTGGGCTATTTAGTGATTAAGCAAGATACATAATTTTTGCATCACGGTTTCAGTGAATTTTGGGTGATTTAGTCAGTTAGCAAGATGCAGAATTTTTGCATCACGGTTTCAGTGAATTTTGGGCTATTTCGTTTTAATAGGCAAGATGCAGAATTTTTGCATCTTGGTTTCCGTGAATTTTGGGCTATTTAGTCATTTAGCTAGATGCAGAATTTTTGCATCTTGGTTTCAGTGAATTTTGGGCTATTTAGTCATTAAGCAAGATGCAAAATTTTTGCATCTTGGTTTCAGTGAATTTTATGCTATTCAGTCATTTAGCTAGATGCAGAATTTTTGCATCACGGTTTCAGTGAATTTTGGGTGATTTAGTCAGTTAGCAAGATGCAGAATTTTTGCATCACGGTTTCAGTGAATTTTGGGCTATTTCGTTTTAATAGGCAAGATGCAGAATTTTTGCATCTTGGTTTCAGTGAATTTTGGGCTATTTAGTCATTTAGAAAGATGCAAAATTTTTGCATCTTGGTTTCAGTGAATTTTGGGCTATTCAGTCATTTAGCTAGATGCAGAATTTTTGCATCTTGGTTTCAGTGAATTTTGGGCTATTTAGTTCGTTAGCAAGATGCAGAATTTTTGCATCCCGGTTTCAGTGAATTTTAGGCTATTTAGTCATTTAGATGCAGAATTTCTGCACTTTAGCTGCTTTGCTTTTTTGTGTTGTTATACCTTACTTGAGTTGTTCTGCAGCTTTAAGGCCTTTGGATAAGAATAGCTTTTCATTACTGCAATAATAGAGGCCAAATTTCGTCTCAGTGTATTGAACGTAGTTTTCACTGTAGATTTTTAGTGTAAAAATCTATTCCGAATGAATATCAGGATTTATGACAACTGTTTGAAATTGTGCTTTCAGTGTGTAACAGGAAAATGACCCCAGCAAATTGTATGCTTGCCGTCGAGTATTTTCATTTTCTGGCGTAAAATACTTTTTCTGTCGTGTAAAATTGACCTTTTTCGACTGAATTTCTGATTTTGGAAAAACCCATTTTAGTTTGGAACGCGTTGACACTTATGTCCAGGATTGGACACAAGTGTTGTTTAATAAGTACTTCATGATTGACAAGGTTATTTGACAGTTCCATATATTTGACAGAAAGGGGACGAACTTTTATTAATGAGGACACTTCGTGATGCCTATCATAACAAACGTGCATCTCAACCCTGGATCTAAAGAAGGAATATTTTGACTCCATCATCACTGTATTTAAAACCGTTTTTCTCAGCCATTTGCCAACAGCAACTAGCTTGGAAGAGAATACTGCCCTCCCCTTCTCTCTACCCCACAGGCCGAGCCCCTTGCTACCAAGGGTCAGTATTAACCTGGACCGCGAAGAGAGATACTTTCTACTTTTTTTAGCACGATACCCTTGCATTGACAATACACGTCTCTCATCGGTCAGAGGCGTTATTCGCGCGTTTCGCGAGGATCACGAAAGAGTCAACCATTAGCTCTTTCTTGCTCGGGAAAAGAACGACTGCTGCTCGTCATCAACCATTTATGGATTTTGCGTGCGCTCTGGGTGGATAAAACCTGTTTTATAAGAGTTTATAAAATAATAGAGAAATTGCGCGCGCTGTGATTGGCCAGTTCGAGTTCATTATAGTTCCATAAAGCACGCTGCTTACGTCACGCGCGTGCTTTATGGAGTTATAATGCACGCTGCTTACGTCACAAGTTTTAGCGCGCGCAATTTCTTTAACATTTTATAAAAGAAATAAAGAACTTGTCCTCGTGCATTGTTGAGTTATATAAGCACTTGGGAATTTTTAAGAACACTCGAGAAGTGCGAGAAGCACTCGGCTATGCCTCGTGCTTCTCTATGCACTTCTCTCGTGTTCTAAAAAATTCCCGCGTGCTTATATAACTCAACAATGCACTCAGGCGCGTTTTTTATTTCTTTAATAAAACATAGAAAAGCATGCATGCCGGTTAACATGGTTAAATATAAATCTATATCATAAAGCAAACCGGGTTATAGCCATGTATTATACTGCCAGAAAAAAATGCGGGTATTTGAGAACAATTGCGAAATGTAAAAAAACGGTCACATTTGGCCGTGTTCTCAAATTCTCATCGTGTCTCATGACAGTATGATATTTGGCTATAACCTCTCTTTTTGATAAATAAACAGCAACTTACGCCCGGTATGTAATCATAAAAAGGCAAGTCAATGTGCAGAGGCAGGAAGTTAGAAGTGTAAGCTAAGTTGTTGGCATCATACTTTGTCTTCACATCAAAATGATGGCTGAAAGGCAAGCAATAATGAACCTTCTTAGTTTTCCATCTTTCAAACCGCAAATAGCAGGATACTGGATAGAACTAGTACGATTCAACTAGTAGTTATCTATTTTTTCACACGATATTTATTTTTCTGTATAATTTTCAGACAGGCGGGCATATCAAAAAACACACAAGAGGCAAACTCGCTTTTCATTATTGGGTTGTTTTTGATTTCATTGTCTTTAGACTTCAACCAAATAACATGGCAGTGTTCCTGATGTCGGTTGCCAGGTTTTCCTGTTTTATATTCCACGGCAGTAGCAAGCAAGAGGCAAGACGAGACACTTGCCTCGTCTAAATACAACCCATTGATTTTTTCTGAAGAAATAGCTTGTAAAGAACGCTGTTGCGGAGATACACAACAGAGCTCATGTTATACTCTGCCAGATTTTTCGACTCCCTGGCTACCCGTCACAGACTCACAGGTCGCTTGGAACGATCCAGAACCAACAAACCACTCAAGTATAGCACAATCACGCATACGGCCGTCCCTTTGATATACTGCATGTGGCCTGTTCCTAGCCTGTGTAGGGGTATAGAATGATCCTTGAAAAATAAAGGGTCTCGGAAAATTTTAGGCGAGACTCGAAATCTCGGCGTTGCAAACTAGAGTCTCGGAATCTCGAGCTCGCAAAAAACAACGCTCCGCTCGGAATCTCGAATTTTGAAATTGAGTCTCCGAGTCTCGCAAACCAAGCGAAGGTTTTAATCAGTTTGAACTGTCACAAAACAACGGCAACCACAACAGCAAAGCAGAGAGCTACAGAGCGTTAGATTAGCGTTGTAATAGTCTCGCGCTGGGATTTCTAGATCACAGAGTCTCGCGCTCGGATTTTTGAATCGCGGTGTCTCGGGCCCGGATTTGAAAAAAATTGTTAAGTCTCGGTCTCGGATTTAAAATGAGGGTCTCGGCGTCTCGGTGAGTCTCGGATTTTACCATTCTATACCCCTCTGTGTAGCTGGCGGTTTTGTTGGGGTAAACGCGCGCGCGAGTAAGCGGCGTAGCCGCGACAACGAGCAATCTCGTTCCCAGAGTCCACGTTCATCTAGACCAGCGGTCGGAAAATGAAAAAAACGGCAAACGTTTCCCGTTACGCCGGACAAGGGTAACGCGGGCTCTGGGAACGAGATTGTCTCGCTCCCAGAGCCTGCGTTTGACCAGCCTGGGGAGGAGAAAAGTGGAAAAACGCTGCTTTTCGCTTTTCTCTTCTCTAGGCCCCTCGCGGCTTCTCCGCTCTTCGCCGCTTACTCGTGCGCGCGTAAGCCAACAAAACCACCAGTCACGCAGGCTTCCTCTTTTAAAAGGCAGGCGTTCGGTAAGCAAACGGCAAACGGAAAAATGGCGTGGTGTTTGGGGCGAGGGAGTGTCGCCGCGTCCCCGAACGCCTAGAACAGGCAACTTTTGCAGCGTCCGATCGCCATTTTGACTCGCGTTTCGCGCGCGCACCCCTTCCGTCACGCTCGCGTAAACCGGAGATAATATAATCGAATGCTAAATTACACAATATAATAACACTTGGCACATTCACCCACCGGAAGTAACAAAACCCTATGTGTGGTAAATTCCTAAATAAAGATCACAAACAACTCCTAGTCAAATCTTACCATTAATAGCTTAACACTACCGATTGAAACGTTTACAAAACCATGCAAATAAAAGATTTTGTTATTGTCAATTATGAGTGACACGGACCTGATTGGGAGGGAGGGCAAGATCTCACGTTACAATCGAACGCAAACTTAGTGAAACAACCAACGTACACTTACCCATAATGAGTAGTCTTAGAATGTCCAACTCTATCACACAATTTCTCTGCTTGTCCAACTTCCTGAGGAGTATTTGTGACTAGTGCAATACCTACACCGTGCAAAGAATTGAGCCACCCAAACAGGGCCCGGTCATCCTCCATAAGCTCGTGAAAATCGCTCTTCGGAATCTTGTCTTGTAGTTTTTCTGCATTCCAAAACTCTACCCCTTCTCTGTTAAGAGTCGATCTTCCACTGCTCGAGCCTTCCCGATCGTTAAGTCGTCGCGAGTGCAGCCATTCTGAATTAAACACACTGACGTGACTATCGGGCCATGTAATAACAATTTGTTCTCCATCAGTCGTAACCTCGTATTTCTCCGGCAAAATACTCGGATTTAACTTGCCGACGGTGTCAAAAGAACGCTGCAGAGAGGATTCGTGAAAGCACTCGGGACATCGGCAGTTATCGCGAAGATACATAAACGGGTAACGATTCACCGTGTTGTTACTCCATGTTACGTGAAGCATTCCATTTTCGGTTTCCTTTTCGATTTTTCGCACAAGAAATCTGGAGGCCGGAGCCGCGGAAGTCGCTCCTCCTGCGTTCGAGAACTGGCTTAAAACTCGAGGCCGGGTTATGAACTGGACCTTCCAAAGTTGCCTCACACGTGAGAACATGGCTTTCTCCGTCTCAAGTTAAAGACCTTCAATCGCCGTGACCTGTCTCCTTCGAAGGCCGCCTGTTTGGGCTCAACACGCAACGCTCCTTTTGGGAGAAGCGTTGCGTGACGACCCAAATAACAACATGTACAACAACAATTTATTAATTGAAAAGGATAATTTCCTTCAAAATGGACTTTTTTGCAAATACAGTCCGACCTCTATTAAGCGGCCACCCTCAGGACTTTGAAAAGTGGCCGCTTAATAGAGGTACAATATAAATTGGATAGGAATGACAGTAACCATTATTTTATTGACTCTGTATAGCAAAATGCTTTAAAAAGTGAACATATATGAAGATAAGTCTAAAATTCTTGTAAAATCAACATCAAGTGCATTTCCAGCCCATGCATAGCTCTAGCTCTAACACAGAGGGCACGTAGTTGAAATGTTAAGTATTTCTTTTGGTTGATAATGTAGAGAAAAATATGCAAAACATCGTTGACAAGTTTCTTAGGCCTGCAGTTCTTGTTTTCTTGTTATTATCAGTTATCACCTTAAACCATCTGTCACCTTTATCTGTCAGCATTTCGCTTGGAAAGATAATTTGCTGGCCGCTTAATGGAGGTAAAAAACCATGTAAATAATACACTTGCGACAGCAAAAAGGTGGCCGCGGCCGCTTAATAGAGGTGGCCGTTGAATAGTGGTATCTAATACAGCAGTTTACTGACAAACAAATCGGGACTTTGGAAAGTGGCCGCTTAATAGAGGGTGGCCGCTTAATAGGTCGGACTGTAGATATGATCTACGGAACAAAATCATCCGAAATAAACAAAATTTTGCGTGCGAAGCGATTTAATAAGGTACATATAAATAACAAAAGAAATGAATTTAATTTTCTCATTTTACAAACGAAATGTCATGTCTAACAGGGACATTGCTTGAAAAAGAAAAGCAGCAGTTTATCGACATTCAGCAGGATCAATGCTGTAACAAAGACAGCACAAAGAAAGCAAAACTACTTGTTAACGGCTGCAAAGGAGTCAACAATCGCCCAAGATTCTCAAACAAAGCCAGTCATTTGTTTTGAAACATTTGATTGACATCTAATGTTGTTGACATGACAGTTTTTCCGGTCGTGGCAGCTGTTGAGGGTTTTGTCTTTTGGTCCTTTACATCTGCTGCGGGTGCGATATCCTCTTTTTGTGATCGCTCAGTTTTAAAGAAAATTATAACCTGGCATACCGCCTTTGAATTCAAGTGAATTCTCATTTTCCGTGATTTCTTACTGTATCGTCGTTAACTGAAAGAACGGTTAGCCAGCTCAGTCGTCCAGTGATCAGTTGAAGTGGGGATTTTTTTCCATAAAATAACAGCAATTAATATAAAATGGTGAGTACCGAAATTTATATATTATCAAATTTAACTACGAATATCAAATACAAAGGACACAAAGCGTTTTTACTTTATGGCTTTTGATTCACGTAAACGGCTTCACATACGCGTCCTACAATTTTTGCTTTAGAACGCATAAGCGGTGCATCTACTAACCTTTGTTTTTCAGCGATTAGAAATCTTTGCATTATGCTAAACCGTCAATATCTTACTGTTTCTTTAGTGCTAACCGAAGTTCGTACTTTCCATTGATTGGTAACAGTTTTGTTTCGTTGGTAAAAAATTTAATTTCTGGTAACGTAGCATTATTTTTAGAAATCATTAGTGTAGACTTGATAGGATGTTAGAAAAGCGAAGAATGATTAGCATGTAAATTCTGTCTACACTACCAAAACATCCCGCTTTTGTGATCTTTTGTCGCCTGGTGTTTCACTCGGCTTGGAAACAGCAGGCGACGAAACCTGTTCAGCGTTCGGCTCGTAGCGGAATTACATAAATAAAGAAAACCGTCAGCTGGCCGACACTCGTGTTTTCACTGTGTTTTCATATCTAGTCGTGAATTTAAAAGGATTATGGTAATGAGAAAACCCTAAATTAAAAGTCGAGTCAATATGACGGAAGAAGGGAATATAAATAGCGGCTTCATTTGTCGACCTCGGGTCCGTCGTCATAGAGATTGCTCAGTTCTTTCTTTTTTCACCTCATCATTATAACTAGCGTGATTGTTGAACAGAAAGGTAAAAGTATAGTCTGCTTCACTTCAGAGAAGAAATGGAAGCGACCAGGAGTATTGTCAAACCCGAGGATGAAACACCAGGTTCTCCCCTCCCCCTCAACATTTTGCCAGGCTGTTCTTCTACATCGAGAGGCACCGTGACAGTCAAGTGTCAGTTTTCTTCGTTTTTTGTCTTTTTGTCTTTTTTAGTATCAATTTATTTGGTCCCCAAATTAGTAGGGGAGTTTCCCAGGCTATGTGGTATTGACAAGGAACACAAACCAAGGAACAAATGTAAATAAGAATTGGGAACCAAAGATAACCAAGTTAATTGTGGAGGGGACCCCGGGGGAGGGGACCAGGGGAGCGGGAACGTAGAGCGTGGATAGTGGAACTCCCAGGGGGGGGGGGGGGGGGGGCGGGAACCGTGAGTGAAAGATACTAGGGAAGTTCAGACCCCCTTTACCCCCCCCCCCCCCCCCCCCCCCCCCCCCTTAATGAATTATCAGGACGAGCCATCATTAGGCGTACTTGTAAGACCTGCACGTTGGTTTTAATCTAGCTGAAAACTAAAGCACCCTTTTATGAAATAATCTGCAGGAGGTGTTTCATGTAAGCACAGACGGAACTCTCTTATTCAAGAATTGGAGACTTAATTCAACAACGGGTATGTTGAAAGTTTGATAACTGAACGGTGTCAAATTTTTCTGGAGCATCTTTGCTTAGTATTAGGACGTTAGGGGAGTAGCTGGGCTAGCCACGCTAAGCTAGATGCAACGAAAGTCTTCTATACAGCTTCAACTGCTATTAAACCTTTATTTCCATGACTTCGTCAGCTGACAAGCTTCGACTGCTATTTTTTACTGTTATCTCTAAAGCTAATCATACAAGCTCGAAGGTTCATCAACTATGTAACTAAATTGTAGACATGTTTGGGTTAAGAACTTCGCCTGACCTTGGATGTCTTGAGACACAACTAGACTCACTTGAAGGTCTCTCTTGAGAAAGCGAATATAAACAGACCAACACGAATGACCAACGCGAAGCAGTCAAATGGCCAACGAGAAATTCGAAAGAAATTAATAGCACACCAACCCGGGGGGGGGGGGGTACTCCCCTATATCAGGTATATAGGTATGTGCCGCCCCAAAGGGTATGGTTTTTGAGCCGTTTTGGTCTGAAAACGGGTATAGATTTTGAACATTTTGGTCTGAAATTGGGTATGGTTATCAGGGAAACGTTCACGAAAGCTTATAAATTTATTTTTCTTCCCAGCAACCGGGGCGAGTAACTGTTGAGAGAGAAAGGGAAATCGATAAAATATATCATTCCAGCTAAATTTTACCTATTCATCTTTGTTACGTTGACTTCCAGTTCAGCACTAATAGATATGCTATGCAAGGTCAGGTCTGAAAACGGGTGTGGAAAATGGCATTTTTTGGTCTGAAATCGGGTCTGCATTGGGAGATGCGGGCGGCACACCCCCACCAAAAATTCCAAGGAGTACCCCCCCCCACCCCCCCCCCCCCCCCCCCCCAGGCACACCAAAAAAAACTGGTACAAGAACCATCAAACACATAAAGCCACGTAGGTATGCTTTGGCGTGCATATATGGGGTTTGTCCCTTCCTGAGAAACACAAAGTTCTCACGGTCCAAATTTCTGCAATGCAAACATATCTATAATAATACCTAATAAAATAATAATAATAAATAAAATAAAAAGAATAATACCTTGCTCGTGCATGTAAATTACACCTGAGTTCAAATCATTTTCCGTGCTGTTTAATTTGCAAACACAAGTGCCTTTTCCTGCTATTTGTTTCAGTCTTGCTTGGAGCTTGTTTGTCGACATTTTTGATCACTGCTTTATATGAGGGCCTCAAAATATTCAGGCAATGGCTAGTTTCCAGACCTCTCCGTCTCTTAATCAAGGACTTGTGGCAATCAAGGTCTCCAAGTGAAGATATTCCAGATACCGAAGACACATCCAGCACTGGAGTGACCCTACAACGACGTGTTGTGAGATTCCCTAGAGAGAGGTACATATGATTTAGTAACTACTCCCTTCCGTTTCCCCTCTCTCCATGGCGCTCGCCCGATCGAAAAGAAAAGCGATCGCTCGCTAACTGATACGCCCACATTGCAGGCTATCCATCAATTGATATAGCCTACATTGCCAGCTGTTCTTTCACACTGCCTAATTTTTCTGCGGTGTGAAATCAAATGCCTGAAACCAGTCTGCGTTCACAAGCTACGATTGACACTCGCCAAAGGAAAATAAATTTTCACAAAGGAGAATTAATTGGATTATTTGGTACACCAATTTTTGGTATTCTCTGATGTAACATGGAAACCTCAAAAGAGAGGCAGCCTGGGAACCAGTTTGCTCTGTTATTTAATGCCAGGGACTTCAGTAAACTACATGCACATCGAATGCCAGTACAGTATGATCGCGAGACTAAAATATAACTGAATGCTTTACCAGAAACCCATAACCTAGGGTTGAGCCCTTATGGGTTAAGCTGATAGGGGTTGCATATACAATGAAACACGGCTTATCTAGCCTAGAAATCAAGAGGCTTTACGAAAGAGACCATTTTTATCATACTAATTAGCTGCTCTATCTGGTTTTCTCAGCAGAAGATGGAACAGTAAAAGCCACATTTTACAAACGTTTCTTCATATACTGCAGGTGTTTGTGGGATATCTGCTGATGTTGATAGTGATGACGTATAACACCTGGCTTGGCATCGCAGTGCTTGCTGGGGCGGGAGTGGGATACTTGGCCTTCTCTGTAATTTTTCCAGATAACTTGAGGCTCAGGAGGTGTAATGAAAAACCTTTGGATTTAGACAGTCTTTCATCTTGTCAAAATAACCATATGGTGCGACAATAAAATAAATAAATAAATAATATACGAGAATGTGGTTTACGTAATTGTATTTTGCACCATTGTTAATAGAGGGAAATGGTTAGGAAGCCCGGCCACCATCAAAGGAGCAAGCAAAGAGGCCAAGATTTAGGTTGGAAGGTCCACGACCGTGCACATCTTTTGTTTTTCGCTCATACACTATGCATGAATTACGTAATCGCCGGCAATGTTCCTCTTGGTCAGTTGCATGAACACACGTAACCACCTATTGTATTTTGTCAGGTTTTGTGCAGGGTCACACCCCAAGATAGCGAACAAAAATCTGAAACAAAGAACTTTGCCGGGCTTCCAAACCATTTCCCTCTATTAACTATGTTTGGACATGGTAAATATTATGAATACTGTTACTGTCAACATAGTATATTTATATTTCTCTTGGAAAAGTTTCCAGAGTTTTCAAATACAAAGCTGAGTTAAGAAATTTTTAGCTAGAGATGGTCGATGGTCACCAGCACCATGCGTATATTTTTCCAGGCCACTTCGTATTAATTTTAATTTTGATTTAAATTTATGGAAAACGTGAAAAAGCAACCGAAGACACGGTGGAATTTGCACGTGCCAGGGGCTTGCTCATTTGACCGCACCATTTGCATTTTTACGAAATCAACTCAACATGTTCAAAAGCAGATTGTCGTTGAAATACAGAAATAACCAAAAAAAACACACACGTGGATAATGGCATCATTGAGAGTGCACTTTCCGCTGAAAAGGGTACAGGTTCGTACAAGACTTCATGTTACAAACGCTAAACTTGTAGAGAGGGAAGACTAAAGATAATTAAGGTAGGATGCGAGATATTTATGGCCATGAGCAAGAAGTGTTTAAATGCTGTTGAAAACTGAAGCCCGCGGGGAAACAGCTACAAATTGTGCTCTACGTTACTCTTAACCCTCAAGGTTCTTTGTAAAGATGCATATTTGATACGACTGTCGGGGGTGTTGCCTCACACAATCGAAAATTATAAAAGTACTTGGGGCACCTCTTATAACGTGACAATTCGTTACGAATGCTATGAAATAAAGATTCCCCTTCCCCCTTTGCAATATTGCAACATTTTTGGTAGCAATTGGAGGCATTGTTTTTTCATGTTTCTCAACATTGAAAAGGGGGAGACCGCCTTTTGACTTTGACAAGCTGACGTTTCGAGTGTTAACCATTTAGGCTCCGGTTGCTAAATGGGTGGACAACGCTATTCACCGGATAAATCACTATCTTTAGTCTATTCACATGTAAATTCACAGGCATTTTCTGGTTCTAATCTCCGAGTTCGTTTCGCTATACTTAGGTAGGGGTCTTATTCCTCTCGTGACACCATCCAGTGGATAGCGCAGTTTGTTTGGTCAATTTATCCACTGGATAGCAAAGTTATTCAGTGGATCGTGTTATCCACTCTTTTTGAAGGGGACCCTGCTCTCCGAATTCCTGAAATTCGCTTCAACAGTAACAGTTAGCCTTAGCCAACCTGGAGTTGACAATTAGCCAAGTGATTCACTTGTATTGCCCGCAGACAAGTTTCTTTAGAAGAAAACCGCTTGCGTTCCCTAAACACAAGTGCCCCAGAGACGAACAAAGAAAATAGAAATGACAAACAAAGCCAAATGTATATGTTTGATTTAATGATTGTTATAATTTTATAATGATTTAATACAATCCCACTTAAAAAATACATCAGCATCTTTCGCTTTAGACGTAGGAAAATAGATGTCTAACCAGCAAAATCTTTATTACAATTTTTTAGCATATTTCCCAAGAAAAAAAATACCATAGCAAAGTCCCTCTATGTGAACGATAAACCTCAACCTCTTATAACAAAGAAAAACATAATATCTACAATTCTCAACAAAGTCTTGGGCACCTTTTTCACGGTAATCTGTTCGAGTAATTTACCAAATGTTACGTATGGGGGAGGGGTAGATCCCATCTGAAAAGGACCTCTTGTGTTTTCTTTCATTCAAAGATCGAAATATGAACACATCTACAATATGTCCAAGAACCTTTGTGGAGCATTATAGCTGGAGATAGATAACCACAAATATTACTAAACGTTCTCCTTGCAAGCTATTGATTTCTCCAGTTTTAAAGTTGAATTAATTCTCTATTCATGAATACTGCACATAGCATTCTATAAAAAGCTCAAAAAGGCCGACAAAAGCCTAACTAAAAAATAATTTCATTAAAATATAATCAGAACAAAAATAATCCACCATTTATTTAACTTTAACCCACAGAAATATTATTTTTAATTAAGATAATTTTATGAAATACTATAAACTGCACCACAAAAATAAAGTTTATGCAACCATTACAACCATTAATTTATAAACTCTACATTTATCTTCAGAGTGACCCCAAAATAAAAAGTTAAAAGTTAATCTATAGTTATATTACTACTTGAACTCATACTGTTATAAGCCCCCCCACCCCCCCCCCCCCCCTGGTTATAGGCCCATCTAACTGGAAACAAAAAAATACATCCGGTTATAAGCTCCCCGGATGTAAGCCCCCCTCTGCTGGATGACAGTACTGAACAGGGTTAAATGTTGCTTTATTTTGCCTTTTTAACTTAAAAACATATTTCGATCAACACTACCATGGCTCGTTTCAAACATTTTTTTTATTCCGCTTATAAGCCCCCCCCCCCCCCCCCACCCCCGGATATAAGCCCACCCAAAACCCCTTACGAAGTTGTATAAGTTGTATAAACCCAGGGCTTATAACAGTTTGCAATTTACATACTGTTGTGCAGGCATCTTTTTTCAAAAATATTAGTTTTACCCTTGTTATTTTAATTGAGTTGGATTACCTAAGAAAAATATTAAAAGGTACATTGTAAAAAGGTACATGTAGTCTGTTTTCTGTATCCTGATTTCTGTAGCATGAAACAACCACACCCCCACCCCCACCCGGATAGGATGCTGGTTCATCACAGGTTAGTATAGTTAGTACTGTGCCTCGACATTTTGGAAGGTTTTCATCAGTACCCATAGATATTCTTGGGCAGATATTCTAGACACAACAAGCTAAGTGCCTTGCACAACAAAATAACACTGACAATGAATGATTCTGGCCAGTATTTGACACTGGACGAATCTCAACCCAGAGACAAATGTACTTATCATACAAATAGGCCACCATATCACCTACAGGCTTTGTGAAAAACTACAAATAAAGCTGGCACAAACATAAAACTCCCAATGTTAGCCATTGATTGACCCAACACCAAGGAATCAAAATCTTTATGTATTACACCTTTTTGTGTAATTTAGCTAAATCTATACAACTGATTATAAATTCTGTGCAAAATAAATAGATGATTGCATTATATGAATGGTTTACATGCATTGAAATTCATTCAAAATTGACTTTCAAATTTGCTCTCACTGGTGATCACATATTCAAGCCAAATTGATAAGCTGTTGTTGTTGTCAAACAAAGAAACAAACTGATACACTTTTGGAAACAAAAATATTTTAAAACTGAACCAAGAATGGGCTCAGGGTATAAATCCCTTGATGAATATCATGGAACTGGAAAAAAGGACTTGAACTATTACATTGTGTGTCTGATGACTAGCTAGTATATTTAAAGACTCCACTGTTGTCTCAGGGACCGGGCAGCATAATTATTTTTGATTGGAGGAGGGGGTGGGGGGAGAGGGGCTAGTCCAGGTTCTAGGCAGGTCCACTCTCAGGGGGTTGGAGGGGGGGGGGGGGGGGGAGAAGGGCTAGTCCAGGTTCTAGGCAGGGAGGAGGGAGGGAGATGGGGCTAGTCCAGGTTCTAGGCGGGTCCACTCTCAGGGGGTTCTTCTCTCCCAATAATGCCAGACTCAGTGCATTATTCAATAATTATTAAATCAAATTAAATGTTTCTAACCTACAATTATTTGGGGGGGGGGGGGGTAAAGCCCCCAGCCTCCCCCCCAGTCCCTGTTTCTTCTTTCTACACTAGTCAGCAAAATCAACTAAGTTTAGTGCAACAAGTGACTAGAAGGCATAACTACCAGTCTCATGTGCAATAACATTTGATCATCATTGATATAGCATAGTAATATCAACCTAGTAGCTTAAAACATACTACAATCAAAGTACATTTCATGTGATTGCTGATCATTCAGTGGCAGTGTTCATAGATGTCAACCACTTTGTTGAGCTTCCATCCAAAGACAAAATAACCAAAGCCAGCTCCCAAAGCTACAGCAAGGCACAGCCACACATTGTAGGTCATGAAGATCAACATGAGGAAATAACTAACTGTGACCTGGACAATGTGGAGGAAGGTTTGAAGAAAGTGATGCCAGTTGCAAAGTCGAGACCTGTAGAGAAGGAAAATAACTTACAGTGATTTGCGATTTATAAACTGAACAAATGGCAAACTGGACATGTGGCCAGGTCAATACCCATGGATTTGAAAAATCTTTTCACATTGATGTCAATCTACACAGTAAACATTAGACAAACCCTTGTACACAAGATTTCCTTCTTGTACACAAATCAATGACTTTAATTTCTTTGAGCAGCAAAACCTGCGTACCCATATTTTCAAACCAATCAGATCAACTATTTCATAACAAAGGATTTTAAAACAGTTCACTTGATAGGCTAGATTTCAAACTCCCATTGTTAAAATCTAGCCAGGGGTGTTCCCAGAGTCACCTGTTTTGGTGTCCTGCAGGCTAAGAGGGACAGCCAGCTCTAAGGATGAGAATGCACCTATTTGGTTAACGTTTAAAACAAACTACAAAAAATGTACCAGCAGACAAAATCTTACCTTGGTAACTGTCCTTTGGATTCTGTAACGACAGCTGTCTGATTTGGTCCTGTGCCATACACCTTAGTTTCTGTCAAATCTACACTCACCACATAACTGTACCTCCTCTTCAAAATTTCACGCAGGACTTTGAGACCTTCATAGAGTGCAGCGAGAACGAAAACAGCAATACAGGAGAAAACCATCTCTATATTTAAAAAATAATTGAGAAAAGGGTTATAATTAATAAAAAATGATTTTTTCCTACAGGCTCCATTTTTAAGTCAGTGAATGCCAAGAGAAAATGGAACGAAGTTGCTCAAGAGCACTTACTAGGTAAAGTGAAGAATACTGGGAACAAATAAATATGAAAACTTTAAAAAAGTCTGTTTGTCAGTGAAAGAGAAAGTCTGTTAAGTCAGTGAAATAGTCATACAAGCCTTGTACATGTGGCCAAATGCTAAGCAAATTATATGTTTAAATCAAAAACCCATAATGGTTGAAATGTTTAAATTCCTTGATTAAATTCACAGCACACCAGATCACGCTAAGTGGCATAATCTTGTTTTGATAAAGCTTGGTATCATTCAGGAGTCTGAGAACTTACACTTGGAGACACTAAATGAATTTCTTTAGTTTCTGTTAAGTAAGTAATTTATGGGATTTAGGTTGGAAATAAAGTAACTTACCGCAAAACCGAAAATGTTGTTGCATGTGTTGCTACGTGTATAACATATTCACATACAAACTTTTTGTGTTTCCAAATATGATTCTTGGCAAAAGTGAATATTCAAATGCTGCACATGAGTTTCTGATGTAATACAGTTACAGTATCTATGTAGGATTTTAATTCCTGTTTAGCCAGTAACATTTACCTGTTGCATCACCTACAGACCAGCCTTTGAACAAAATAGTAGCAGTCTCACTAAAATGGAAATACATCTGCCAAAAAATAGCAAAGAAATTATTACTGCAAAATACTAATAATTTAGAAGTTTGTTAGAGTGATTTCATTTAACCTGTGAAACAATATATCTAACAGTTAGTGTGTAAACTTATAGTCAAAACTAAACAAAAGAATTAGAATTGGAATTATTGTCTAATAGTATGATATCTCAAAGTGTAATAACTGTTTCACGGGTTTACTAAAATCACTCCAAGAGCCTTATTGATCACTGGCCAGAAAAAAAAAATTGTTCATAATCAAAAACAGAGTGCTCAACAAAACTGGCAGCACAAGAATAATGATCCAAAACTCGGTTTTTAAAGATTATGAATAGTACACTATGTGAAGAAAAATATTTACTAAACGTGATAGCTGAATATGGAATATTATTTTACCGGTATTCTAGAGCCTGTAGGCTATAGGTTCACGGGTTTCAAATTAAATATTTAATTGTATGTAGTTATGAGCACGTAATGTAATTATAACCATGTATGGCTAACTGAGCTGCTGACAACAGATAAAATATTGCAAATTTCAAACCAAAAATGAAATTCAAGCCACAACAATTTTTTTTGTACATAGATATGAGACTGTGCACTTTACAAAATGTAATCAAAAATTATTTTAAGTGTTGGTTGTGGTAGGAAAACTCAAAATAAAGATATACCAGGAAAGCTTATTATTTTGTTGCCTGAGATTGTAAATGCACGATAAAGTATATTGTACAAAGCAGTGAGGTGACCTATACTTGCATGAAACAAGTCAAAAAAATATATATTTGCTCCAGCTTAAATGAATCCAACAGAGCTCTAAAGGTTTGCAACCAAATCAGCCAGCTAACCTATGGTAGAACCCACCAGCCTGGCTCATCAAATAGGAACATTAAGATATACGTCTTGAATCCACAAAAACATTTTTTCAAGAGACTGGCAAAATGAAGTGGAAAAAAAATGTATTCATTTTACTAAACAGAAATGCCAATATATACAAATTTACTGGCTAGAACACATATAGAAGGATAACTCGTTAAAAAATAAGCTAACCTGCGGCATCAGAAATGATATGAAAATATGAAAATAAACCCTACATACCACATACCAAAAAAGGTTCTTGACTAATTTCTAATACTTTGTTTAGCAATTTAAAAATAAAACTACAAAAAAATTCCGACCAGCTACCTTATCCATTGTGAAATAGATTGAAACCACTGTACATGCAGCTCTGCCCAGATATGTCTAAAAATGCACTGTCAGCAGGTTTTTTGATATTTTATTACCTGCACTCAGTTATAACCACCATATAAATATTTTAGAAGGCAATAAAAGCAGGTCGTTATTAATTATCGCAACCCAGTTTAAGCATTTCAAACTCCAAATTTTCATCCATGGTCCTTATTTTTAATATGTTATATTTTTAATTAAATGGTGTTCTTTTAATTATTATATTCTAAGAGCTACATTTCTTGAAAACAGTGTGAACAATAAGAATCTCCACATCCAAAAAATATTACATATTATGTAATTACATGTAAGCGATATAAAGCAAGATTGGCACTTGCAACATATTAGTATGCATTTTAATTTAAAATCTATTTGGACATTCAATTGGGTTGATTGACAGGAACCCAACACACCTTAACAAGTTTCCCATGGTAAATATCCACAGTTTGTCATCTGACAGAAAGTTGGATCAGGCTTATTCAAAATTATATTTTTCATGTTTTTTTGCAAAACAAACCAAGACAGAGCAGAATGGAATAAAACAAAATGAAACGAAAAAAAAGGGTGCAAATGAAAATATCAAGAATCAAAAAAGTCAGATTTCTTGGTGAAATAACCTAACACAGAGGTGCAGAATTTGTAAAATTTGAAGATCTGTATTTTGTGAAATATGCCGTGCTCTTCCTAGACTGTGAGGATACTTAATTTATTCTTCACATCATTCCTTAACACTTTTCTTGGATACAACTCCATGCAGTGAGGATTTTTAAACAAAGAGTTTGAGCCAAAAGGTCAGAAGTGCTCTCTTTGCAAATTGCACATCTGTATTTAGCAAAATGAGCTCTTATTAGACTGTGACACTACTTAACTACCGGTATATTTCTTTGCATTCGTTAACACTTTTGACACTTAGATACAACTTAATGCAGTGATGATTTTTGAACAAGGAGTATGAGCCAAAAAGTCAGAAGTGCTCCATTTCGCAAATTAATTACAAGCTCCTCGTAGAATGACAATATTTAACCTATTTCTTTACATTCATTAACACTTTAGTGAGATACAACGCAATGTAGTGATAATTTTTTAACAGAGTTTGAGTCACGTAATATAATCAGAGCTTGTTTTGCAAGATACAGATCTGTAATCTGTTTCATTTCATTTTGTTTTGCAAGGTACAGTAAGCCTATTTCACGGAATGCACTAGAAGAGTTGAAGTAAATTCTTGCATAAATCAGATAGCAGGGTGCAAGCAAAAAGCCTCCCACAGAAAGATACACAGGGCCGAACAACAATAAATTATGAAAGCAGAAGTTACTCAGTAAGCAGAAGTGCTTTAAAAAAAATCCAAATCTACAAATCAAATTAAATAACAGTTGAGAGGCAATTTAGGGCGAAATACATTTGCTAATTTGGGTGGATCTACAGGTAGGCAGACACAAGCTTCATGCACCACAAAACTTTGTATTTGAAACAGGTCCAATATTTTACTTCCTTGACGTCATATAAACGTCACACAGTCAAATACCCTGGGAGTGTGTGGTTAGATGTTGTATTAAAAGGCACAGCTGACATCAAGAAAGTTGTATTGTTTAAGAACAAGCAGAGGGTCCCACATCCTGAAATAATGTGTAAACAGTTGTGTGAAACTAAAATACACAGCTGACACAAATCCTTGTGAAATATATAGGTGGCACAAATACAAGTTTGAGACAAAAGACCAAGACGATGAATGCAATATATTCTAGCTGTCGGGACATGTAAATTTGACATCTTATCATGAATAATGATAGCATAAGCAACAAAGGAGATCCAAAATACCCTGTATTTTGCATATCTTTAGAAACCATTTCTTTATAAACGACTTTTAAATATAGCTTATTACAATTTTAATTTACATTCAGCTACGATTTAAACTTAAAAATTTAAAATTAAATCTTGTTCTTATACAAAATTCGTATGTTGTTGTTCTTGGTCTTTATAAAATTCGTACAGTTGGCATCTGTTAGCTATACGTACAGCTTCCTTAATGTTTAGCAGAGCTTTAGTTTTACCTTTGTTCACGTACATGTATACAGAATCACGAACTCGCTGAGTCACGAGAACGTAATGTGATGCTGATTGCTTTGTAATATATAAGTCAACTTACAATATTTAATATTTAAGAAGTTTAAGATTCTTGGGGAACTAGTCCAACTAAACCTCAGAGTAGAGTTTGAATTACAAATGTAATAGCCACCTCTTTGACTGGAAATTCCGTCCTGCAAGAGATAAAGCAAAAGGAAATTAAATCAACTAACCATCATTCCATGTCCCATATTTGTGTCATGATCGTCATGATGTCCTCCCATGGTCGGCATCGCTGTAGTGTTACTCGGCGTTGTCATTGCCATTCCACCGTGGTTGCCGTGATTCATTTTGAAGCTTAATATTTTCGTATTATCTAAGAAAACTTTCGATTCTAAAGATTAGCAGAGAATGAAGGCTTTGAAAGGAGCCACAACTTGTTGGCAACGAGCGACGCAAAAAATTACCATCGAATCTTTTCAGCCAGAAAGGATGTCGGCGCCAGTCCTCTCTCGCCCATGGCAACAGAGTTGGCGGTTCCACATTGGCTGAAGCGCGAATCTTACTTCCTGTTTTTTTTAAAGCCGCAAAATATTTTATATGACGCAACAACCAACACACATTTGCGCTTTTATTTGCGAGAGACTTGAATAAAACAAATTATTGGGTTGTAGCAGAACAGATGAATACAGAAGATACAGCAGGCCTGGTGTCTAGAAAATGTCAGAAAATCATAAGAGAGCATGTGAGAGTATCTAGGGCCGGGGATACTCAAAAGAAAAGTGTGTAAACAGCTCTTCGTCGTGCTTCAGCCGTGATATGCTTTCTAAATGGTCATTAATATTAAGAGAGGAATATAATGTGGATTAATATTGGCAAGGTATCATCGGTTTTCGGAGACTCAGGAGCAGAGAAAGTCGGGGATAAGGAATTTAAGAGGAAAACCAGTGCGTTCAAAAGCACAATGGCTATTTTTATAGACGACAAGTGAAAGATGTAGGCTTCATAGCACAAAAGGTTGGTATCTTGACAGAACTGCAAGCTTTTCTTAGTCAAATCATTGAATTTTACCGCTGAATTAATATACAACCGTGACCAAATATAGTCGCTTTGAGCCGTATTTAACTCTCTCAATTTAAATATAAAAATAACTCCATTTCCTCAGGGATCTGGGTGCTCGGCCCTTTGCATTTATGTTTATTTTTAACTGCTTCCGGCCGTATTTCGGGAAGTGACGGAAGTGAAAACGAGGACGGGAGAGCGACGAGTATTTGTTTCCTTCCTTGTTACAGTTTGCGATTTCCTAGGCTCCGTTGAATTTCTTTTTCTGAAACTCTCCACGTGAATCTTCCCGCTGCACGGTCGAAGCAGCTACGACGATCCGGTGAGGAAAACCACTTCGTGTAAGAAGACATCAGAGTCCCCCGGCTGATACCCCTCGCTAATTGGCCAATCAGAAGGTAGGAATTCAAACGCTTCTGGAACTGGTTCGGCAAGAGTAAGTGCCCAGAGGCTAGTCGACCCGTTCTTGTAGTAAACTTTCACCCGAAAATCCCGTCGTCCCAACTTGCTGCCCCTGGGTCCCCGTGGATGGTGTTTCAGTTACCTTATCTCGAGCCTCTCTCCTCCGCAGAGGCTCTCTGGGAGATATCCGCTGAACGCAATAAGAGCAATGCGTGCAGGGGCAAATCGAGCGAGCGGTCAACGGGTGGGAGCCCTGCCAGATGCCACACCCAATATGGCCGCCATCCGGGGAAACCAACTTTCTTCATGTGACTCACGGGGGTATGGTGGTCAACTGTGCTACTTTCTCAAAACAATCTATGGCGGATACGAGGTCGCGCGTTTTGCGTTTGCAGGATTTCTTTTTGTGTAAAACGTATTTAAATGCCGGGAAATCAAACAAAGTCTGTTGCCCACGTGTCAACTGTTACCTGCCTGTTACCTGTAAGCTGCAGATGGCTAGGATGGAAAAGAATTGCAACTTGAAAAGTTTAGCTAAACTTTTCAAGGTGTTTCTGCTCGTCTTAAAAAAAAGCGATATTTATAGCCGTAGTCTGATTTCTATCCACGTATTTTAAAAGGTTATGTCTTCCTTTAGATGTTCAGAGATAATGTTTTTTATGAGTTAGGTTACCAACCACTAATTTCAGAACAGTTTAGACCAAAAATCTGCGAAATCCTCATGACAGAGCTCCTTTAACCTTTCAATTCGTGGAAAAAAACTCTCTGCAACCTGGACCGCACACAGATGATTGGCCTGAGTCTGATTCTCTACTGAGGAAAAATAGAACTTTTTTGAACCACCTCTCCTGGCCCCGCGGGACAGCTCCCCTACGTTTGCCTGGGTGCTGAACCTTCATTGGACTGAGAGAAAACTGTTAAGATAGTCATGAAATGCAGAGTTAAAGAAGGTTGCAGCACTGAAATTGAAACCGTGAGGATCTTCTCTTGCCAATTCGACGGAAAACAACAGCCTGACAATCACAGTTATTACTTAACTGCAACATGTTGCCATCTGACCAAATTATTTCGATCTTTTCTAAACGATAAAAGATTCTTATCTCTTATTATGTTACTCCAATCCAGAAATGGCCCACGGTAGGTTGGAAAAACCGGAATTCGGAATCCGGAATTCGGAATTCGGAATCCGGAATTCGGAATTCTGCACGATGTAGTACAGTAGTACACTTACCAACTAAAAATGATCTTTCCTTACCCGCGTCTTCAGTACAACATCAACTTGATCTTTACATTGCAAATCAAATATGAGAGAAAGCTTGGCGACTGCTTTCACGAGAGGATACCATTCTTCCAGCACCATCTAGAGATAATTCCTTAAAAGCATTCTCGGGGTTATCAGAATTTGGTGACGCGCCAAACTTTGTTCAAGTTTCGAGCAATGGGAAAATAACTTGCACGTGCAAAAACTTCAAACCTAAAATGATTTGCTCGCATGTTGTAAGTGTCGCCGAAAAACAAAACAGTTTAAACGAATTTGTCAAGTGGTATCTGAAACAGAAGATACGCTAGATGTAAACGTAAAAGCTTCCGGAAGGAAACCGAGCGCCCCAAGACGTCGAAGGCAAACAAAAACTGACGTTCAAATATATAGCTCTTCTTTGCCGCCAAGTTCCCTGTCTGTATCAAGCACACCTCATCTTCCTTAAATACAAATCACAGCCGACCAAGGACCATCGTGCAGCGTCTCGTTATCATCGGCCTCGTTACATCCATACATACGCGACCCTCTTTATCTGTTCCCACAGCTCTGCCCGTACAACATTCTGGGCTTACTCAATCTGGCAGATATCCGACACCCACTTATCCTTATTTAAATTCACTACCTATTCAAACCGCATCCGTTAATCCACGTGTCGCTGTACCTCCAGGTTTTCCACTACCACCAAAACCTCCCATTCCACCCAGTCATAACCCATACTTTTCCAATCACTATGCCTTCTCGTCCAAATTCATAACTCCTTTAACAAAACTTCAAAGCTGTTGTGTGACACACCTTTTATTCGGAAACAAACAACAAAATACAGGGAATGTGAGGGTGTTTCTTGTTCTGGTTTTTCTTATTTTCTGTATATATTTTTATAATTTAAAAGTATAAAGGTCTTGCGTGACCACATATCGTGACTCAACTGCAACCGTCTGATTGTCACGCCCCAAGAGTCCAGAGTTCAGAGTCCAGGTTTTATTACAACTTTAAATTAATAATTTATTTTTTTCTTAACATTTATTTATTTATTATTATTATTATTATTATTTTTAATAAAATTCCGAATTCCGAATTCCGGATTCCGAATTCCGAATTCCGAATTCCGAATTCCGGTTTTTCCAACCTACCATGGCCCACTGACGTCACAGTGATTTGATTTATCGTAACCTGACGCAGGTTAGATCTATCGCAGCAGATTTAACCCTGAACATGATAGCAGTAATCCAAAAAACACGCACATAAGACTAAGCACTAAACATGAGACTTGGATGCGGCATGTGAGGGTGCTGGACAATACGAGCGAAGGGCCAAAGTTGTCGTAAACAAATTTGCGTCTAAGCTAATTAACAAAATAAAACTGTGTCCCTTATGGGGTACTAATCTCATTTTCAATCGTTGTTGCATTAACAAATGCCATTACAGCACATTCCTTGTATAAACTGACATCTGGTGCTCGAATCCAAGTTAAAACAAAGTAAAACTCAAAAAACTTATTCATTCGTGCGCCATGTGCGTTTCTTAGTCACGATCTTTCCCCCGTTGTTCCCCACTGTTATCAAAATAAAGAACTTTTGGACAAGTGTATACAATACAAGACATGTAACAACACGGAGTTTATCTAAAGAAAAGTCAAATAATACGATATCCATTTAAGAATGGCTAGATAGGATTGCCCTGAATAAACTTATTGACATAAGATATTGACATATAATCGAAACAATCTGGTTCGGCGCTCAGTGTGTCTAAAGATAGATGAAGACTTGTCGACTAATTTGCCAAGTTCCACTTTATCGCCAAGGGCATAATATTTGTTTTGTTTACTTTGTGAAATAACATGTGAGCAACTTTTTAATCAAAATGACAGTGAAATCATGATGAGAAAAACATTGTGCATGTTTGCTGTTATGCTTCTCTGCTTGAGTGTAAAATGCTTACGGATTTAGCAGCGGGTTCATCAAAAGCAGCTGACTTGATGATTTTGCAGCCTGGTTCAAGAAGGAGATCATGGTCCGACACTACAACTCCTCGTCTGGGAAACCTGGGAAACAGACGAACTGACTTCACGCCTTACCGGCGACCACGCATCAGCTCGTTTGCTGTACCAGGAAAGAATGTGGAAAGGATAAAAATCAATGTAAGCGGGAAAAAGTACGAGCTGACATACAGCCGGCTCTTCAAGTTCCCCAAAAGTCTGCTTGCTCGTTCAGCACGCAGGGTGCACTTTTACGACGCAGAAAAAGACGAATTTTTCTTCGACAGAAATCGAATGGCGTTCGAGAGCGTCTATCACTTTTATCAAACTGCTGGAGAGTTTCTCCGTCCAGAACATATCCCTGACAACCTCTTGATGCAAGAAATGCAATTTTTCGGTCTCGTGCAGTACATTTCTTTGCAGGGAGGTGATCATTCGTCTATTAGTTCACCTAAGAGGATTATACCTGACAACAGGTATCAAAGAATGGTTTGGGAGCTCTTTGAAAATCCCGACTCAAGCGTTGCTGCCCGACTTGTCAACGTGATTATGCTTTTATTGATTGTTCTATCCATCCTCGTGCTCTGTCTTGAAACCCTTCCAGAGTTTGGCGTCGCAGATTTGGCGGCGCTAACTCGGAGTAATTTGACCTCGAATGATCTTCCACAAACAAGAGTAAATCAAACTTACAACACCAGCAAACAACAGGAAAGCGACCGCTCAGAAGCAAATGGCAGCTTATCAACTAAACTTCAAAAGCTGTTTATTGTCGAGGCATTCTGCGTTGTCTGTTTTTCGTTGGAATTGCTAATTCGCTTCATTGCTTCTCCCGATAAACTGCGCTTTTTCCGGAACCTTCTAAACATTTTCGACCTGCTCGCCGTTCTTCCGTTTTACGTTGCCCTCGTAATTTCTGCGCAGTCACTGACCGCAATACAGTCCGCGTACGTTCTACGCGTGTTGCGTTTAACGCGCACCTTGCGGCTGGTGAAAATATACCGCTACAGCTCAAGCCTGCAGATATTTGTGAAAACCATTCGGGGATGCGCCAACGATTTTCTAATGTTTGGCTTCTTAATTCTAATGACCAATATTGTGTTTGCTAGTTGCTGCTACTACTTCGAACAGGAACATGAAGGGACCAATTTTGTGAGCATTCCCGCAGCGTGCTGGTGGGCTATAATAACAATGACCAGCGTGGGGTATGGGGATATGGTGCCTGTTACTCTTGGTAGGTTGTGTAACACCCTCTGTCTCTAGCTAAATTATCATTAGTGGACAGCCTAGTGTTTGATCTTCAGAGAGTTTTGGAGGCTAATGGACCCCTCAAAGGCACCAACATCTCGTATTTGTGGCCCTTTTGGGAATTCATTTTGATCCATAAGGGGTACACAACTCTCTAAAACAAGAACCCATACAAAACTAGTTGCTGTGAGTTTCGTTTCTGTCTTAATGACTAAAAGGTACCTGGGTAACCCTAACGGTGGTTAATTTTAGACACCCCCAGCGGTACCAAGCCACGAATTTTAATCAGTACCTAACGGTACGACGATCACCCCCGTCACTTTTATATGAAAGTACCTCCTCCCCCTCCCCCCTCCCCCCCAATTCCCTATGCTTTTTGTGTTGGCTGGAATAACCATGATTTATAGTAGATTGGAACCAAGATAAGTCTCAAAGTCTTCATCACTGCATCCATATCGAGCTATTTGATTCCGATTGACCCTAGCCTAGCCCCCTAGCCTGATTCTCAGACGGTCCAGGTCCCTCGCGGCCAGGCACTCGCTCCCTTCCTCCCTTCCTGGCTGCGAGCCCGCGAGGGACCTGGACCGTCTGAGAATTAGGCTAGATTGACCCCTGTTGATCGGAACATTCGCCCAATGACACGTTCACAGGCATGGCTTGCACCATAGCTAAGAACGACACTGGCTGGTTTATTGTCTGCGCTATAAACAGTGCGTGGAAACTTCCGGCAGGCTATTCCAAATATGACTCAATCTACTAGAGGCAGTAGTTGTAAGAATGGTGGTCGTACACTCCGCGTGTAGGTTCAAGAACATTATTGGAATTTGATCTCTTCTTGTAGACACTGCAGACGCGAGTACTAGTTTTTCCCAATAAAACATTAGGATAACGCCGCTGACATACTTAAATATTTTCATTTCAGCAGGTAAACTAACAGGAGCACTTTGCGTGGTGTTTGGAGTAATTATTATTGCTCCTTTGCTGCCGATCATAGGCTCCAAGTTCAGTAGCTTGCAGGAACAAGCCAAAATCGAGAAAACAAGAGCACAAGAGCAAACCCTGGATGACGACTCTTCTGAGAGTTCGGACAAAAGTTTAGAAGATACTAGTAAGACAGTAACGTTTGCAGAGCAGCAAGAAACTTATGAGATACCAGAATGCAGCGGCCAACCAGCTGCATTTGAGATTGTAGGGTACAGCGGGCGGCCAAGAAGCATTACCGTGCTTTGAAAGATGGAAACGAGAAATGGAGTTATTGATTAAGCAGTCATGAAATTATGAAGATGAAATTCGTGATTACTGATGAGGCTAACAACTAGAAATGAAATATTCAAGGCCGTATGCAGGGGGGATACGACGGGTGCGTCCGCACCCCCTCACGCGCCGCAAAGGTCTGCTTAATCTGATCGGGAGGGCTAAAATGACTCTCAGAATGCAGGAAACTGAGTGGACTTCAACAACTTGATTTTTCAAAATTTCCCGGGGAAATATACCCCGGACTCCCCCTAGACGCTCATGCTGCCGGTGCTCGCACCCACCATGGCAAAATCCTGCCTACGGCCCTGCTGATGCATGAAAATTTCAAGTACCTATCGTTTTTACGGAAGGACTATGCTACTTGTCCGACTCCCCCTTTCCTCGCGCTATTTTGGAGGTGGGAGAAAAAAGAGCCCAGGATAACTTGTATGTGTGTTGTATATGTTAAGAACGCAGCCATTTTGTCACCCAGTTCGGAAACTCGCGCGCCAAAAATAAAAATAGGTCGTACGAATGGCAAGTTCAAATACATGTCTTTTACTAAAACAGTAACACATACAGCAACACATATAGCGCGGGGAAGAGAGAGTTCATTGACTGACCATGCCCCGGCCGCATCACTCGATGTTTAAGACTAGACTGCGTGCAAAAGATAGACTGATTGCAGTCTATCTTTTGAAGTTAAAAGTTAGTAAGTGGACACCCAAACCGTCCCCTGACAACCTGGAGTGCTCTTGCGTGGGGGTCAACTGTCTGGTGGTGTTCCAAAAATTATTTTCTTTCTTCTATCCCTTTTTTAAAACTCTTAAAATTTCACTCAAAATCGGGTGTCCCACCTTAAGTCCGATTAAAAGTATGAATTGACGAAAAATGTAAAGTGAGCTCTTTCCGCGTTTAATTGTTAAGCAAACATTCTTGCTACATATTCTGAGAAAGAAGAAAATTCCCACCAATGAAAGCGCTTGCAAACGCAAACAAAGACAGGATGCAATCCCGTGTGTCGTGCGTGTTTGCTGAAACGGAAGGGAAGCGAAAAAGGGCAAGAGAAGAGCAAATCAAGAAGTTCCTTGTCACGTCCTTGTCATTCTTCCGCGATCTGGAAACAAAACACTATTTTTTTAAAATAGCTGCTTGTTGATGCTATGTTGGTTGCCGGGATGGGGGTTGGGGTGGGGAGGGGGTGGGGAGGTTCGTAATGATGTTAGAGTGGATAAGGACTGAGTTTACTTCAGCTAAGAGGAACCTCCCCTCCCCCCATACATAGTGACCACTCCCTGACTCAAACAGCTATAAATTCGAGCTAATATGTCGAGTTTTACAAATAAAATAAATGCTTTTTTATATATTTTAAAATAAATCTAATCTATATTTCAAAATGAATTCTTATAAAGCTACAGATACGAGCTTCCTGTTGAGCTGACGCGGTACATATGACAGAACGAGCACTGGGGACTAGTGCTTGAAACGCCTGGCGTTGTTTGCATAGTCGTTCATGTCTTGTGACAAGGAATGTTCATTGGAAAACATGTTGTTCAACCCGTATTCTTTACTTCGTTGAGCGACCCAGATAATCTCATTTTGGCAGCATATATATCTTACGATAGAATTCTTTGGCAAACTATATTTCCGCAGTCAGACGACCTGGATAGCTATAGCGTTGGACTTGTTTTCATGCGGATCGATACTCGTGATTCAGTTGCTAAATAATTAACCTGCAGCAATATAAAATTTCCTCGCAAAACCACCATGGAGGTAAGTATATTTTGTATCCAGAGTTGATTTGTTTTCTTTACGTTATTTAATGATAGAACGCAGCAATCTATGATGGCACAATTTCTTGTGAAATGAAATGGGATCTTACGTATAATTTATGTCTTCCAATTTCGTTTTTACGTTTCGATCGTAGGTGAAAATAAACAAACACGTCTAAGAGGAAACAGAGTATGCTTTGGACCTTACAGCTATTTTAGTTGTTGTAACTCTTTAATTTAGTCATTTATTTTGTGAAGTAGATCTACTTGCACATGGTTTTTTGCTATATAGTTGTTGTATAATTATAGTCAGAAATGCTACCTTTAATACACAGCTTTTTGCTGTCTGGAAAGTACTGGTATTTATTATATAAACTGCAGTGCTTTAGCGAGTGGTAGCAAATCGAGAAAAATGGTATCCCACATGTGTGGATAAAAATGATATCCACACATGTGTGATATCATTTTTGACCAATCAGCTTGCAGAGTTTGCCATGTTCCAATGCTGAATGAGCCAAAGTAAATCGATATTAAGTCGAAAAATCTTCGGATCTTCCTCGGCAATCTTCGGCAATCTTCGAAAAACTTCGGAAATTCTCGGAAAATGTTCGGAAACATTCGTACAACCTTCGGACAACATTTTGAAAATTTTCGGAAATCTTCGGAAATGGTCGGAAATCTTCAGAAAATCGTCAAAAACATCGTAATTAGTAGGTTTATATAATAAAAAGAATAATACATGGTTTCTTGGAGATATGAAATTTATCTTCGAGTGTTCAAATCCGATATCTCACTCGTTCGCTGCGCTCACTCATGAGCTATCGATTTGAACACTCGAAGATAAATTTCATATCTCCGCGAAACCATGTATTATCCTCTATATATATATATAGAGGATATTACACGGTGGCGAGAAGATATGAATTTTATGTTCGAGTGGCAGAAACGATATCTCACGAGTGAGCACAGCAAACGAGTGAGATGTCGTTTTTGCCACGAGAACATAAAATTCATATCTTTGAGCCAACGTGTAATGTTCTTTTTATTATATGGAGACCAGATGTAATTGAAATTGCCAATTTTTATTTCATTGTTTTCAAAAAATCGAGCAAGTTTTACATATCACCATTCGTCTTCACAGAAAATACAAAGCACCCGTGTCCGGGATATAGAAAAACTTACTGAATTCCAATCAAACAAAGTACATGAAATATTTGTCAACTAAATATCGTAACACGTAAGAACTGAAAACATCACTGACTTTTGACTTGAATCCGATGCGGAAATGTCTTGACGGCCGATAGTTTTCAACTGCTTTTGCTTTCTTCTTTACAACATCTTGCACTTTGTGAAATTCCTTGCGAAGAATTCTCTCTAAAAGCCTTCAAATTGTCAAGGTTTCTATTACCATGTTCTTGTCCTTGAGTTTTTCGGAAAACTCATTCTTTTTCGTCGCTTAATTAAACAAATTAAACCTGCTTGTCGATGCTTGCTCACAACAAACCTGAACGACGCAAGAAACCAAGTTCATTCAACAAAGTAGAAATGGCGCGAATCGTGACGTCAATGAGCGATATGACACTCACAAGCGTGTCATACGGAAAATACGCCACTCAGGTCCCGGATGGAGTGGCGTATGGAATCTACAAGTGGTTTAGTTCTCAGTAAAACACTCTCGTCCATATAATAAATATATATATATAGCTGCCAACTCCCATGCATAACTGGGGCCCAATTTATACTAGAGACGCATTATCCATTTGGATGGATTATCCATCAGATGGATAACTCATCCAAGTATAAATGTGAAGATGAATTTTGGGGAATAATAGTTCTCCTTTGAACCTTTTTTATCTGTCCCCAAACTACAACTACAAACTTGTTGACTTCCATCCATCTGAAATTCCTTGTTCAATGGTCCTTGAATTTCTTCAATTATCTTTTTGTAGTTGACGACTTTTTCAGTGCCAAATGTCCCAGCACTGTAGCCCACCCAGTGGTGTATTTGTTGAAGTTCGAATTGGTTTTCAGGTCAAATCTGTATACAAGCTGCATTGTAGGCTAATCTGTTTCAACCTGAATATATACCAATTTACTAGACTTTCTTTAATTAATTCAAATTATTTTATGTCATGTTTAGTAAATGAGCAGCAGTGTTCTATCAAGTTTTTAACACGAGGCGCAGCCAAGTGTTTTAGACTTGATAAAACACAAACTGCGAATTTATTAAATGGCTTCAAAATCTTCTGACGTAGATCAATCAACTCATTCTTGCACTAATATTTAGATTTGAGGTTATTTTGGCCTAGAAAATTGGACGTAAAGCTTAGCCGTGTCTTTATCAGATATAAAGACGCTTGTTAAACATTAATTTCTTTTGTATTTTCTTTGTGAATTGTTAATGAGTTTTTGAAGTCATTGTGAAAGTGTTATCTTGAAGCAGATTAATGTGGGTTGGAAACCAATTTGACCTGCCCCATGTTCACTTCCTCTGTATTTGTGGATCAAACACAATTTCCACGAAGATGTCTGTGTCTTGATCTGTCCAGGTTGACTTCTTATTAATATTAAAATTAATCACAATAGTTTTTAATTAATTAAAAATTTAATATAATTTGACATGAAGACCTTATCTCTGCTCAAACTCCTGGACACGGTTTGAAATCCTAAACTTGCAACAATAAATAAATGTGTATCTCTGTTTTCTTCAGTTTTCACTTTGAGTGATAATTTTAAAGTTGTTAGAAACAGTCATTTTACAATAAAATCTTTGAAATTGATGACGTGTGATCACGTTATTGGCAGACCATCAGTTCTTATTTAAGTTCTATTACTAACAGTTTTAAGGTTGACAAGAGGTTCCAAATGAAAGAAATGTATAGAATTACTCCATTTTCTGGATCTTCTTAAATGTCCACTGTATAAAAAAATATTTTAAAAGGAAAATAGTTGTGAAAATGTTGTTATTACAAATTATGATTATTATAATATTGTTATTACAATGATTACTTTTTTTCCTAGATGTCATTTTTTGCTTCTGAAAATGTCACAATTTTGTTTAAAGACTGGAAAATATCAAGTGTTGGAGGTAGGTTACATTGTTTTTGGCTGCACTTGAAATGTATCCAGGTAAGAGTGGAAAAATCTGTGTTAGTATGCTTTTTCTGTCCAGTAAGACTTAAGCAGTGTATTTCTATAGCAACCTACATGTACAGTGCTTTTTACAAGAGAGCGTCCAACAACAGAGCTCCAGGTTAAATATATACCAGTAAATGGAATCATACAGAAAAGTGATGGAAATTTTGGACATTAAAGAAGAATAAATGAACTATCCCCCTGGAGAAAAAAAATCATTGCATTGACAAATCTAAAGACATTTTTTACTAAAATTGATATTGAATGACAATTTTGTCAAGTGACTCTGATGGAGAGGTAAATGGCATGCAACTTTGCTGGAAGTAATAGTGTCTTTAAATTGCAATTGTGCTTTAAAAAAAGTGATTTTAATTAACAATGACATAAAGTAAGGTGCGTAAAATTAACACAAATTTATGAAATTTGCATTAAGGTTACTGTTTAAACAATATTGAGAGTTGCTGGACAGGCTCAAAAAATCAAAAATCCTGATATTTTGCCTGAAGAATGCTTTTGAAGAACTATGCTTGAAAATATTATGGCAAGTTAATTTCTATAGATTTATAGTTTTCGAGAAATTCACACTACAAGTTTGCCTCATTAATTATGCATAAATTACAGTGAAAATTGGCCAAGTTCAATTAATTTGTATTGAAGCACTTTGCATTGCTAGGAAACAAGATTAATTGTCAATACAAACATTGCCTTTCTGCATTCTAGCAATGGTACTTTTAATTATTTTGCTGTAGATGTAATAGTTTCAGCACCATTTGAACATTATAATAAAATCGCCATCTTGAGTTTTGTATGAATAATTACGCAGAAATTGAGCTTCTTCAGATACTTTGAACACCTCTTGGTATATGTCAGATATCAAGTCGAAATGGGCATTATCATAAAGTACAATTCTTATACTATATGAATATGAAGTAAAAAATCTGGGCAATTGAGGCAAATGAGATGCCAGTTGGTTCTATGTGGTGTTTTTGTTGGTTGGCAGCATGGCCACATTGACACTGGCATGAGGTGTGCGGAAAACTGTGAATTTCTTTGGAGGCTGAAAACTGGTGGTTTGTTTTGCATGACTAACCTCTGTTCAAATGAATTAATGGTATGAAGATTTATCAAATTTTAATGAAACTTGGCCAGAATATCCGTCAGATATTAAAGTGTGTGAGGCTTTAACAAAATTCGAAATAATTGTTGTGAAGTCCCGGTACATAGCAACAACCAAAAAATTTTCAATTGTCCAACTTCAAAATGGATTTTCTCAGGAACCAATATTGAAAATGCCTCGCACACTTTGTTAGCCCATTATCTCCTGAGTGATGTATTCCAGTTTGTTTGGATGTCAGTGGTAACACATGTACATAGGCTGGCAATTCAAAGAAACAAACAATGTTGTTATTTTCGGAGGCTGTATCTTATTAGCCTTACAGTGATATACACTTGATTGAAGAAACGTTGGCCTATAAAAAGCATAAACCACAAACGATGCGACCCAAATGTTTACTGGGAAATCGGAAAAATGAATCATCGTCTGTGACAGAATAGACGTGATAACAAAACAGGTAGCAGAAATCATGCTCTTAAGGCTCCAAAAGAATAAATCAATGAAAGAAATATTACTAAGCTAACCAATGCTTTCTACCCATTATGCTGTTCACATGGTCATATGTTTCTTCAATTAGATGTATACCGTAGTCCCTTTTAAAGTTGCATGCAAAGGAAGATTTTCCTGGAAGGCACCGATTTTGTTCACAGTACCTTAAAAGCATGCATCATTAGTTTCCTATAAAAAGTTAATTGATTGACTGGGAATTTATGTGTCTAAATGCCGTTAATTTCAGGATTGGTTGGTTCATGCTTTGCAGTAATTGTTATTGCTGTTTTCTTTGAGAGTCTCAAGGCTTTCAAAGTCCGTCATCATAAACCATGCAAGAAAAATAATGAAACAACTCCACTTATAAGACGGCCACGTGAGATTCAGAACAGGTAATTGATCGTAAAGGTTCATTATGTAAATGAACTGTGCCTAAATGTACTGTGCCCTTGGGCGAGATACGATTATGAGAGCGCGATACACGGTGGCCTAACGGTTAGCGCGCTCATGGACTTTGGATCAAATGGTCCAGGTTCAAGCCATGGCTGGGGTCACTCTATTGTGTTCATAGTGCCTTTCTCCACCCAGGTGTATAATTAAATGGGCACTGCAAAATTCTGGTTACAAGCCCTACATGTCACCCAGCAGAGGGGGGGCTTATATCGGGGTTGGGGGGGGGGGGGTTAGGGCCTTTAACCATTTTTTTTTGTTTCAGGTAGATGGGCCTATAACCAGGGGTGCTTATAAGTGGAAGGGGGGCTTATAAACGGCATTTTATGGTACTCCTTGTCACTTAATGCTGCAGAAACTGGGATAAGCTCTGGCAGTATGTGCCACTTGGCTCAAGAGAGAGAGAGCTCTTGTTTTCCTCTTTGACTTTTCTTTTTTTCCTATCAGGTTTCAGCTGACTGATCATCTCGAGAAAACCCTGTTCTGTTTGGTCCAGTTCCTTGTTGGTTATTTTTTGATGCTGGTGGCCATGACATACAATGTTTGGTTGTTTTTGTCTGTTATCATTGGTTGTGGTATAGGCTATTTTCTAGCAACACCTGGCTTAGAGTATTATTTTGATCAGCGCAGAAAAGCTGCCAGTAAGGTCTTAGCTATATAGGGTCAACTGATTATACATTGTATGCATGAAAATCAATCAACTGATAGTGCTGGTTTGGATGAGTAATAATATATGAGTACATTGATTTAATTAAAACAAATTTAGTATGGAAAAAATGCTGGAAGCATAGATTGAAATAATATAAGACTTTTAAGAAATACTGCTTTTGGTGTGGCTGCTATAGAACGTTTTGAATTGATGTGACAGGTGGGAAAATTAAAAAGGATTGCATCTGCTAGTATAATTTTAATTACATTTAGTGCTCCATATATTAACTCAGCTTGTTATATGGCAAGGCAGTCTTGTGGTAAATCCAAGCATTGTGACTGGTTCTTTCAGGATTTTGCCCTGCAGACTCTTTCCATGGAAACGGTCATAATCCAACTGTATTGTTTGTTTTCAAAAACTGGCAAATTGAAAATTTGCAGTTGAAATGCGTGATATAACAAACTACTTACTAACCTAGCTTGCTTGAGCCGCACTGGGGAATATGGACACTTGGTTGTTTTTGTACAGGCCTTGCTGCACTCAGTTCATACCGCCACAGCCTCAGGCCAATATTGCCCAGTATGGCCCTCACCCTCAGTTAGTAAGAGGTTTTTGGGAGTAGTCAGTCTAATAACTACAAGATGAAGTAAGAGAAACATGCAGTGATGTAGTGGAGAAATATCATGCTGAAATATTTGGTATTTCATTACATGATTGATGCTGTAGCATAAATTTGCCAGTGGAACAGCACTTGGAGCACATGAGGTGTCTGTGACTGTTATCATGCCAGTTGTAATTTAACACCCCTTATTAAATCAGTAATTTTTTTCACACCGAGAACATTCTCCTGGACAACTTTAATGGTGGTCAAAGTTATGGATTGAAATAGCCCATAAGTAGTACCAAATTAATACTATGATTGTTAGAATTATGGCAGCTACCATTCCTGTCACTCATATATCACTATATGGGAGCCACTGCCCAGGGGGGTACTTGAAGTATACATGACGGGGGGGTCCGACGTATTTTTTTGGGTTGAAAATTTACACGCTCGGTATTTTTTTGGGTCAAGAGATCTGCCACTATTTTTTTAGGTCTTAAAAAATATGCGTATTGTTTTGGGTCTTATCTCTAAGCGAACTTTTCGTTTCGCGTTTTCATTGCAATCAGTGGATCAGAAAAATATTCATTCGAACCTTTTTAGCGACATGTGTTCCAGAAAAACTGTTAATATTAAGAAGACAATACAATGTACATTGAGGTATTTAAGTCTTGTATTTTTTGGGGTTGGAAATTTTGATGCCAGGTATTTTTTTGGGTCTAAAATTTCAGTCTTGCGTATTTTTTTGGGTTTCCAATAAGAAGCTCTGTCGGACCCCCCGTCATGTATACTTCGAGTACCCCCCCGGGAGCCACTGTCCCCCTCCCCTCCACTGTATGTTAATAGAATGTAGAATAGTATTATAGAAGTATAATATTCACCTCCATAAGGTGATAAATTTGGCCACCAAAAGATGTGTGTGATTAAGAATATTCAAGCATATCCAACTATCTTGAAAGATGTTATTTAAAAAATATAATTTTTTCAATCATATTATAATAACTTGATCATAATGAACTATTTTATTATTGTGATGTACAGTCACAGTTATTTTATTAAAACAAAAACAAAACAAAAAAACAAAGCAAAGCAATTTACCTAAATACAAAGATTTTCAAACTGAGAGAACATAACTTAATGCTTGTATATATGAACCTTAAAAGTATGTTGCTGCTGAGAATGAGAGATAAGTTGTATATAGTACAAGGTAATAAGAAGGACTGCTATTATTATTATTAAAAAATTGTTATATGTATACTAGCCATGGTCACTTCTGAGTCAGAAATCAAGAGTACTAGACAGTTTATCTCACCACTCAGTTCAGGAAGGTTTGGTCGACTGTGCACCCGCATTTGGTGCTTGGACCTTTAGGGTCATTTGGGTAACCAAAATCACCTAAATTTGCTGTTTATGTTATCTTTAAACTTCAAACAAACTCTATATCTACATGTAACTAACAGGCAGAAATTACATATCCCCCATTAGTATATACCACACAAGTGAATGCTTTCCGCACACGCTGATTGGTTAACTCGGAGGTGATTAGCAAAGTACTATTCACCTCCAAGCAGCCGAAGAGAAACAAAATGGCTTTGCATGTCGCTTGGGTACCGAAAGTAATGTTTTGGTCTGCTAATTATTAAGCTTGTGTGGTATATACTGAAACAATTATTCACCTCAGTGTCGGTGAAAGCTGTGGATATTACCTCACCCCTTCGCGGCTTGTTAAATATCCACCACTATTCACCTCCACTTCAGTGAATAATGGTCAATTATTTGAAAAAACTAGCCATGCTATTGAAATTCCTGAGTTTTGATTAGCTCATATACCATGGGCCACAAATATGGTAGGTGTATGCATCACCTAGAACAGCCAGGGAACTCAACCAATTTCCAGTGATATGAGGGTATAAATTTATATGTTGCAATAAATGACCTGTAGTTAAGTTTGCTCACACCTTACTTAAACTGAAAATGCTCAGACAGATAAATTTTGGGGCAAAAAAGTTGTCTGAAATTTTTCTACCCAAAGAAAATGTAGTAGGAACAATTTTCAAACCAGACAATTAATTTGTCATAATCATGTTTCTAGTCAATCACCCAAGACCTCCTGGTTTGTTTGTTTTTTTTTTTTTGCAAGTTAATAATCTTGATCAGAAAAAATAGAAACTCACTGGAGATTTGGCCAAAATCTCCTGTTTTTTTTTTTTTTTCATGGGTCTTCAGATTTTTCATTATCGGACGTTGGTAGGTCTGCAAATGTGCATTAAAAAACTGATCACATAGCAGCCTACTAACATTATTGTTTGCCACCGTTTACTCATCATCGATATTTTGAACTACAAACCCTGTAAACTCGGGGGTGGAAGCGGAATCATTGGACTTTGGATATTCATGATTCCTGTCTTGTTTTGCCTCAATGATTCGTCATTTAAAAATTTCATTCGATATTCATGATTCATTTGTCATTGTTTTCATCCAGTTTTGAAAATAACTTCACTATATGTAACAGACCTAATCACAGTCAAGACGGGGGGGTCCGACGTATTTTTTTGGGTTGAAAATTTACACGCTCGGTATTTTTTTGGGTCAAGAGATCTGCCACTATTTTTTTAGGTCTTAAAAAATACGCGTATTGTTTTGGGTCTTATCTCTAAGCGAACTTTTCGTTTCGCGTTTTCGTTGCAATCAGTGGATCAGAAAAATATTCATTCGAACCTTTTTAGCGACATGTGTTCCAGAAAAACTGTTAATATTAAGAAGACAATACAATGTACATTGAGGTATTTAAGTCTTGTATTTTTTGGGGTTGGAAATTTTGATGCCAGGTATTTTTTTGGGTCTAAAATTTCAGTCTTGCGTATTTTTTTGGGTTTCCAATAAGAAGCTCTGTCGGACCCCCCGTCATGTATACTTCGAGTACCCCCCCGGGAGCCACTGTCCCCCTCCCCTCCACTGTATGTTAATAGAATGTAGAATAGTATTATAGAAGTATAATATTCACCTCCATAAGGTGATAAATTTGGCCACCAAAAGATGTGTGTGTGATTAAGAATATTCAAGCATATCCAACTATCTTGAAAGATGTTATTTAAAAAATATAATTTTTTCAATCATAATTTAGTAACTTGATCATAATAATTATTTTTCAATCATATTATAATAACTTGATCATAATGAACTATTTTATTATTGTGATGTACAGTCACAGTTATTTTATTAAAACAAAAACAAAACAAAAAAACAAAGCAAAGCAATTTACCTAAATACAAAGATTTTCAAACTGAGAGAACATAACTTAATGCTTATATATATGAACCTTGAAAGTATGTTGCTGCTGAGAATGAGAGATAAGTTGTATATAGTACAAGGTAAATAAGAAGGACTGCTATTATTATTATTAAAAAATTGTTATATGTATACTAGCCATGGTCACTTCTGAGTCAGAAGTCAAGAGTACTAGACAGTTTATCTCACCACTCAGTTCAGAAAGGTTTGGTCGACTGTGCACCCGCATTTGGTGCTTGGACCTTTAGGGTCATTTGGGTAACCAAAATCACCTAAATTTGCTGTTTATGTTATCTTTAAACTTCAAACAAACTCTATATCTACATGTAACTAACAGGCAGAAATTACATATCCCCCATTAGTATATACCACACAAGTGAATGCTTTCCGCACACGCTGATTGGTTAACTCGGAGGTGATTAGCAAAGTACTATTCACCTCCAAGCAGCCGAAGAGAAACAAAATGGCTTTGCGTGTCGCTTGGGTACCGAAAGTAATGTTTTGGTCTGCTAATTATTAAGCTTGTGTGGTATATACTGAAACAATTATTCACCTCAGTGTCGGTGAAAGCTGTGGATATTACCTCACCCCTTCGCGGCTTGTTAAATATCCACCACTATTCACCTCCACTTCAGTGAATAATGGTCAATTATTTGAAAAAACTAGCCATGCTATTGAAATTCCTGAGTTTTGATTAGCTCATATACCATGGGCCACAAATATGGTAGGTGTATGCATCACCTAGAACAGCCAGGGAACTCGACCAATTTCCAGTGATATGAGGGTATAAATTTATATGTTGCAATAAATGACCTGTAGTTAAGTTTGCTCACACCTTACTTAAACTGAAAATGCTCAGACAGATAAATTTTGGGGCAAAAAAGTTGTCTGAAATTTTTCTACCCAAAGAAAATGTAGTAGGAACAATTTTCAAACCAGACAATTAATTTGTCATAATCATGTTTCTAGTCAATCACCCAAGACCTCCTGGTTTGTTTGTTTTTTTTTTTTGCAAGTTAATAATCTTGATTGGAAAAAATAGAAACTCACTGGAGATTTGGCCAAAATCTCCTGTTTTTTTTTTTTCATGGGTCTCCAGATTTTTCATTATCGGACGTTGGTAGGTCTGCAAATGTGCATTAAAAAACTGATCACATAGCAGCCTACTAACATTATTGTTTGCCACCGTTTACTCATCATCGATATTTTAAACTACAAACCCTGTAAACTCGGGGGTGGAAGCGGAATCATTGGACTTTGGATATTCATGATTCCTGTCTTGTTTTGCCTCAATGATTCGTCATTTAAAAATTTCATTCGACATTCATGATTCATTTGTCATTGTTTTCATCCAGTTTTGAAAATAACTTCACTATATGTAACAGACCTAATCACAGTCAAGTTGATAGGTAAGGAAGGGATGAAGATTTGAAAAGCGTTATCAGTGTTTTCCTGTAGAGGGGTCTGGGGGCATGCTCCCCCAGAAAATATTGAACAGTAGACGCTCGGAAATGCTATTTTCGGCTATTTTTCTGATATAGCTGTTAAAGGGGCACTGTCACGAGCATGCCTTCAAAAATTCAACAGCCCAAAAACATGTTTACACCATTGAAAACCTGTTAACAGTGGTCAGCTTTTCTTAAAATTACTATACCAGTGTACTGAAGCTAGATGTAGAGTGATATAATTGGGATACCATCGGGAGCTTTAAATCTCAACTTGAAAAAGTCAGCCTGACTTTTTCAAGTTCTGTCCTTGTGGTTTGGAAAAATTTGTGAAAACTATTTACGGTCACCCTCTTCTTTAAACAATTTACTAGATATCCTTCCCTTTATGTTCTAGGAGCATTTCCTGCATGGTTGAAACTACTTAGTCGTAATTTTGGTGCCGTTTTACTGAAAAAGCCAAAAAATGTCCGTGACAGTGTCCCTTTAAGAAGTTTTCAGTGTAGATTGTGTTCTATATGCACACGCCTACAATATCGATGGAAGCATATTCATTTGTTATTCATGATTCTTTTACCCATCTCTCGTTATTCATGATTCCCAAGTTTTAAACACGAAGATTCATGATTCCTACCAATTTTACAGCTATGATTCATGATTCCGCTTCCACCCCCGACTGTAAACCATGCTAAATTACGTGCGCCAATTTTTCATAATCAGGGTAGTTTTCTACAGGCTGTATCTCTGTATTTCTGACACAAGTTACTCATTATCCGACCTCAGTAAAAATTTTAGAAAAATCTGACGACTAGAAAATTTTCGCGCGAACGTTTATAGCCAGTCTGCAAACACCGTTTACATTTGAATAGTGAAGCTTATACGACTAAGTACTAAGGTAAGTACTAAGGAAAATCTAATCATAAGCAAATAAAAACTGGAAGAACTTCAGACCAATTAGACGTGTTCCAAAACATTTATGTGGCCGATGTGGCCAACACTCACAAGAATCTGGAGCCGAGTGGTCAGCGGTCTTGTTTCGATTTCCGATGATAAAGGCGGAAGTTGCAGTTCACAAGGCAGGAAGAACGTTTTAATTTAACTCGTATTCTCTATTTCATTTTTTCCCTATAATGTATGATTTCGAAACTAAGTTATGTAGGGATTCAGTACAGGGACGAGAATGAGAGTTTTTGTTCACTTATGTTACGGATAATCCGAAGTTTGAGCGCAACATCAGCGACATTGGGGCATCGAATATATCTATGTATAAAACTCTGGGAAACTGACAAGCATGGAAAAGTACTCTTATCACGAAATAAGAGACCTTTTAAATGACGGGTCACTGGTAGATATACAAAAGGTTTCTGAAGACATTGGACTGAACACCGTTGTCAGACAAGATAAGTGGACCTTACTTCATGCAGCATCTGCCACAAATAGACCAGATGTAGCGCAATACCTCATTAATGAGGGAAGCGATGTGAATGTGCTTGACAAAGAGGGCAAGTCTCCGTTATACTATTGTCAATCTGTGGAGGTAGCCAAAATGATGGTTGATGCCGGTGCTGAAGTGAATCACCCAAGCATACTAGGCAAGACACCTTTACACTATGCATGCATATCAAACGCTTCCCCTCCGGTAGTGGAACTCCTTCTACAGTCTGGAGCGCGAGTAAATGCTGAGGACAAGTTTGGTAATACACCTTTCTTGAATGCTTGTGACATGGCCTATGGCTGTATAGATGAAGAAGAGTTTGCAAACAACCTGCCAAAGATAAATATTCTTATTGAACACGGAGCTGATGTTCACCACAACAATTCAAAAGGTGAAAACGGGTTGCATGTCTGCAGTCGATATCACACTTACGAAATTGTTGAAATCCTGCTTATACATGGTGTAGAGGTCAATGCCCTGATCGAGAAACATCAGACACCCTTGGCAATGGCTTGTTTCCCGGACGCTTCTGCACTTAATAGGCAGAAAGGAATCTTGACAACCCTGGAAGTCCTGCTGGGTCATGGTGCAGATCCGATGATACCAGATGATCAATTGTTAACGCCACTACACTTGTTGATGTTTCATCACTGCGATTCCATATCGGAAACTGATATTGCATCAGTTATCGATGTTTTACTAAAACGTGGAGCTTCTCTGAATGCTCGAGATAACATGCTTCGTACTCCAATGCATTATGCAAGTTACGCAGCTGCCCATGGAAACTGGCCAGGAATACTGGAGGCTCTGGTGTCACTGGGAGGAGACATCAACTTGCAAGACGTGGAAGGGTTTACACCTGTTCATGTCACTGCAACACGTGGTCCCAGTCGCTTCTCGACATCCCTGTGGCCATGGGATTGCATCGATGGAACTGAGAATGTGGTACAAGAGATCAATTGGGATTGTGCTCGAAAACATGGAGTAACACTGGCCCACATGGTTTTAGCTAACAAAGGACTTCACCTTCAAGGGTCTGATGTTCCATGGAACATGGATGCACGAGACGAGTTTATGTCCACGCCGATGCATTATGCAGAATTTTCAAATAACACCCTTACAACTTGGTTTTTGAAAGCGCCCTTGACAACGGCCGACGTCACATTAGAAGACTGTTTGGGTAAGAGTCCCATCGATTGGGCAGTATCTGCTCTTAACCAAGAAATGCTTGAGTTAATTGAAAATTATGGAAGAACGTCGATTCCAGAAAAAGAGAAAACATTGCCAGACAGCTCATGTGGACTGTGCGCCCGTTTTGCCCACGAAGGTATCCATTATCGGCCCTATGAAAAGCAACAAGAACCAATTACAGTGAATGTAGCAGACGTTCAAATCAACCCGGCGAGAAAGATGGAAGAATACGTGTCCCACGTTTTGCACACGCCGAGGATTGGAAAAGTACCTCCTCATGATGCAGAGGTGGTCCAGATACAACAGGAAACAGAAAATCTGATAAGAGAAATTCTTCAGAGGGTCAGTGACCAGGATCGTCGGTTCCGGTCGACAGTGGTGGTGGCGGGTAGTGTCCGTGAGAAAACCAAGGCCGGTCTACCCAATGAGTTCGACTTTATGTGCAGTCTCGAACACTTTAGCTCTTCTTGTAAAGTAATTGACCAAGGTGAATGTTCTCCTGGCTTTGTACGTGTGAAAGGAACTGACAACAGTGCAGACATTGAAGAATTCTTTGATGCCGACGGACACCTTGTACCATACTTGGTCAGATCCAAATTCGAGCAAATTGTGAGGTGCGTTATGTTTGATTCCAATTTGTGGAAATGTTGCCGGATCTGCTCCAACTTCATACTTCCCAGCTCAAGCATAGGCATTGTCCATCCCAGTCCGTCAATCATCATTGAGCTCTGTTGGAATGGTCCGATCTACAAGAACATGGTATACTCAATCGATTTGGTGCCTGTCATAGATGCGGGGGTGTTTTGGCCAAAGGGTGCAATCTCGTGCAGTCCTGTTTTGGAGAACATTCCAAAACAGTGTGTTTTTGCCATGACCATACCGCGCTTTGAACGTGGTGTTTTTGGCAATGAAGTAAGAATTTCCTTCTCTCTTATAGAGAGCGCAATATTTGACAGCATTCCTGAAGTTGTCAAGGATGCTTACATTGCTGCCAAAGCGTTTCGTGATGTTTGTCCAGCATTAGTGGACAGCAACGAGATATTCTACAGTAAAGAAGACAGTGATGCCCAATCGTTAGTCCCCTCCTTTTGGCTCAAAATGGCTTTGTTCCATGAGTTACACAAACATGGCTCTGGTGACGAAAGCAGCTTAACCGTCTGGGTCAGACGAATTTACCAGAGAATATACCAGTACGTGTGTGAAGATGATGTGTTCCCATCATTTTTCATGCCACAGCAAGACTTTATTGCTTCCAAATTGAAAGGAAGTGAACTAAAGAGCCGCTTTGCAGCTGAGAAACTGGAAAAGAAGCTCACGGCTTGTAAGAAAATGTGTCAGATAATCCAACGCTTTTTATCAAGTGGCGACTGAATTGTGTCGCCTGGTGTGTCGTTTCGCAGAGCCAGTGGCATTATTCGTATTAACAGACTTTGCATGATTGCATCATAGTACCAGATAGACACATTTCCTAAAACGGCAATAATGCTATAAATATACTTGAGTATCTCGTAAAATTACGTTTACTTGAAGACAAGTGATCCGACGAGTCACATATCCTTTCCTTTTCTCCAGGATTGTCAGTATAGCGCAACCCCGAGCCAATTTCTTTGGAAACTATCCATCTGAGATAGAAACCAAGAGGTAGCCGTACCATTCTAACTATTTAACTTACAACCTAAAATACCCTTCCCCCGATAATGGAAAAAGGCCGTTTCGTTTTTGGTGCGAATTCATCATTCGATTCGGAGGGATGACGTCCTCCCACGTAGACGTTCTTTGGACATCCCAAAGGACGGCTACACCGGAGGCTAAGGCCTTTTTCACACTCGCGAGATAAGAACAAGCATAAGATCAAGCTTAACCACAAGGAAGTTCACCTTCGCGATAAGCACAACACTGAAGACGACATACGCAAATGCATTGCTTTAGCAATTCTGATGAATTGTGATGAGAGTCATGTCAACAGCCAAATGTTGCGCTTGTGCTTACCTCACGACGTGGAATTGACACAAGCAAAAGCACAAGAAAGGAACAAGTTTCTTTTGAATGTGCTTGTGCCTGTGCTCATTCGTATCACACCGGTCTACACACGATTTTTCGTATGTTTTCGCTTGTGCTTATGCTTTTGTTTAATTACACAACTGTAACTTGGATGCTTAAAAATTAATAGCCAAGCTCTGACACGGCCTATATCGTTGCTTTACCGACCCCATCCCCTCTTCTCCCGCTTCAGTAATATTCCACAAGCGATTATTACAGTACTTTGAAAGGTTACTACGTAAGGCGCTTTCTTTTGGTATCAGGGCGAGAATGCGCGTCTTCTCATTAAGGGGTGTAAATTGCGGTTTTTGGTCTTACTTCGGGTGTTTAGGACAGAATGCTAATATTTTTAGCAATCAAGAATTCATTTAGGGTTGGACATGAAGAAACAAAAAACGCCGTAATACTGTGTTGGCGGAATTGACCGATCGGGAATGAAAAATGGTATCTTTTACAAATCAAAACATCTTGAGCCACGACCAGGTTTAATTCAAATTTTCTGTGGAGCATCCCCTTCCCTTTCTTATGGGAGTCAAGCCCCCAAGCTCCACTCCCTCCCCCACCAGCCCCACCCGCCAGTCCCACCCGCCAGTCCCGGGGGGAGCCACGCAAAACGTTATTCTGTTCATTCATTTTTTAACGCTTTATTGAATACTCATTCACACATTATACATTATTGCTTTTTTACCATTTGCACTACGTTACACTGTATGATGCTTATTTTACACTACTAATACGACAATACAATGCTAGTTACAATATATTACAACAAGAAGATGCAAGCATCTTAAAACCGCGCTTTTTAAATTAACTCCATTTTTGCTAATTAACAGGTTTCTTACTCAGAAAAGTCACGGTTAAATGAAATTTGTTTTGTACTAAGAGTAAAGGACTAGCAAAGTAGTCACGCGTGTCACACAATCCAATATTGCACCAACGCCCATAGCCGTTGTGAAATTTATGATGACGTAATGGTCTTAATCTGGAACTTCGCTTGCGACATGTTTGGGCATGAATTAAACATTCTGCTTTTTGAACGCTATTAATAAAAGCTATTTTCTTTATGTAAAAGTCACGATTAAATGTAATTCTCTTATTGGTTTATACCGTGAGTTAGGCCGTAAGAAGGTAGTCACGCCAGTCTCACATTTCAGGCTTTGCATTGTTCACGGTTATCTTTAGTACGGCGGTAATTTCCCTGCCAATGACGTAATCCTTGCAAGTGCTTACCTAGGCACAATTTCTTTCCTTCAGATCTCTGAACTCGCCTCGATGAAACAGTCAAAGAATTCACTTCAATTGCTTAAGGTGTCTCTCTTCAGTTTTTTCTGGACCATACCAAACATTTTCATTTGGCCGTTTAGCAAACCTCCCGGACTCGGATCGTTGTGAAATTTACACCAGATAATGGAATTGGATTGAAGTTTAATATGATATATTTTTTAATCTGTTTGCACTATGAGTAAACGACAAGCAAACTAGTCACGCGAGTCACACAATCCGACGTTTACGTTATCCCCGGCTATCTTTAGCTTGCGGGTTAAGTTGCAAAAAAACACACAATGCGAACAAAATGATGAAGAAACAGTGTGCGTGACAATTGACGGTTGACTTGTTGCAGTCGAAATTATGCAAATTTTGGCCAAATTCCCACGTGCCCGTCGCGTGAAGCAAGATAACAAACTATTTAACATTCGTGATTTGAATTGAGCCGCCTTTTGAACATTGAAATATTTTCTTCATGAATGGAATATAGAAGCGAAGAATGAAATCAAATTTCCATAAATAAATTCATTATTCACCCTCGATAGAAACGCTTGAGCTGTTTTGACTGCAACGACCGTCGCTTCTGGCAAAATAAACATGCCAAGTAAACACAATCTGTTTTGTCACGTAGCGAAAGTGAAAGCTGCAACGTCAGCGCATTCCATGGCTGATGTCATACCTTTTTTTTAGTGAACTCAATATTCCCTTTGAATCCAACGCGTTGAAATAAACGGCACGCGATGCATGCAGAAGCGATGACGTTTCACAAGGGGTCTTTGATAATTTTCAGGACATTTGTCAAAAATTTAGGGTACATAAAAGTAACTGACAACTTCTGTGCTGAATGATTGTTCAACAAAAATTGCGTTATCTTGGCGTGACATACGATATACGATATACGATGCAAGGTCAAACGCTGTCTAAAATTGTTTACACCTTTTGTTTTAAAGAATGGAGAGATTTCTGTTTACTAAATCTTACAGAACGCATCAAATATAATTTGTTTCTTTCGTTTATGCTTTAAATTAGTCCTTTCTAACGGCCCAGGGGTATTTTGCTTTGAGTTCTATGCGACGATTTCTTGTTGAGTTGACTTGATTTCTTTTCCCAGTATTCGGTTCGACTCCCGAAGGGAATGCACAATGTGCGAGCCAGCGAGCCATGCGAGGCAGACCTGCGAGGCACTTGAAAACACATTGGTTAGCCTAAATAGCACTCCGGTTAGCCTAAATTGCACTTCGGTTAGCCTACAGTTAGCTCTTAGGTAGCTTGCGGTTAGCTTTTATATTGGGATAAGGGATTTCTTGCTTGCCCGGTTCACATGGCTTGCGAGTCATGCGAGGCAAGCGAGCCATTTCGGTTAGCCTAAATAACACATTGGTTAGCCTAGCAACACTCCGGTTAGCCAAAAAAGCACTTCGGTTAGCCTACAGATCGTATAGGTAGCCTTTTTATTGGTATTTTTAAGTGCCTCGCAGGTCTGCCTCGCATGGCTCGCATGACTCGCTGGCTCGCATATTGTACACACGGTGAGTATACAGATCGGTTGATCACAACAGGCAACAGACAACAGACAACAACAGATCCTGTCCACTCGCACGGCAAGATTAATCGATCACGTCATCGTCATCGCTTAAAAAAAGGTTTAAGATGGCTCACCTTTTCAACAGATGTTTCAAAACTGCTAATTCTTGGTTTGCATGTGACGTCATAAAATTTTGAACTCATTATTGTGAGGTCTTCTAAATTTTTTTCCTACACTAGGTTGAAGATGACCTAGAAAAAATTCGTTTTGCAATTTTTCAGTCTTGTAGTGTCTGTCGCTTTAAAAATACAGCATTTCGAATTTCCTAATTTTAACCTTGCGTGACACGGAGATAGTGGCCGCGACAAAGCTGTACTGGTTGAAAAGAGGTCTCCTCTTATAGCTTTCAGCACTTGAAACATTTTAAAGTCTTTGGAGATGTGTTTATGCGTATATGTAAGAGCTCACGAGCGAAGAGAAAGCGCTTTCATCGTAGAAGTGAAGTTCAGATGATTTGGCGGCCATGTTGGTGTACTAAAGTTGTACACCAACATGGCGTCTCCATACAAAGCTCTATAAATTTGCGTGAAACGTTTTGGCAAATAACTCAGAAACGGCGCATCACAGAGACCTGAGACTTGGAGACGTTTTTCCAGCGTAGGTCTGTTATAACATTTCATTTTCTTAGCTTTTTTCATTGAACGGTTTCTAATTTATTTTTTTATGGCGTGACAGTGCAAGCCAGCAATAATCGGTTGCTTCGTCTGCATTCACGACAGACATCACTTCTTAACTTTATGCCAAATTTATTCGATAACTGATAAAGTGCAACACTCACTCCAGACTCGAAATCTCAATTTAACAGCTACAAATGAAATAAGGTTTGCCGATAGGTGATGATACAAGCTGCAAAAAAATATCTTCCTTTGCCAAAAAACAAGATGGCGGATCTCAAAAAGAATACAAACAATGCACCTAGTTCCCATTGCTCTTCGGTTCAATTCAGGGAGTAATCGTAACACCAAAAATTCCATAAATTCCATCGCTTTTTCGCTTTACAGCATTAACCGATGACGTCATAAAATGACGTCATCGCTTAAAAACCCAAAGAAAAATATATATTCACAACAAAGAAAACATTATCCGTAACATTTCCCGTACATCATTGTTCCAACAGCTTTTTGGCGAATAAGCATCCCAGGTTGCGTGATTCAGTCCCGATCGTGATTTGGCCGAGGGGAGGTTTGGGTCTGGTCACTGACAAAAAAACGAAAAACAAGAAGTTGCTATAGCAACATTCGTGATTTGAATTGAGCCGCCTTTTGAACATTGAAATATTTTCTTCATGAATGGAATATTGAAGCGAAGAATGAAATCAAATTTCCATAAATAAATTCATTATTCACCCTCGATAGACACGCTTGGGCTGGTTTGACTGCAACGACCGTCGCTTCTGGCGAAATAAACATGCCATGTAAACACAATTTGTCACGCAGCGAAAGTGAAAGCTGCAAGGTCAGCGCATTCTTTGACTGACGTAATACTTTAGGAAATCTAATATTCCCTTTCAATCCAACGCTTTGATAAGACGAAACGAAAACATATTTTATACACAATTAAGAGCACAATATCCGTAACATTTCCCGTACATCATTGTTCCAACAGTATTTGGCGAATAAGCATCCCAGGTTGCGTGATTCAGTCCCGATCGTGATTTGGCCGAGGGGAGGTTTGGGTCTGGTCACCGACAAAAAAACGAAAAACAAGAAGTTGCTGTAGCAACTTAAAACCGCGCTTATATTTTTGACTAATTAACAGCTTTCTTTCTCAAAAGTCACGGTTAAATTTAATCCGTTTGTATTATGAGTAAAGAACTAGCAAAGTAGTCACGTTAGTCACACAATCCGAGTTTTACGGTGTCCCCGGCTATCTTTAGCTTGGGTTTTTTTCCCTTCTAATGACGTAACTCCTGCACGTTCGGGCACGCTCAATTGTTTACTTAAGCAAATATTTCATTTGCTTTCAAATATTTGAACTCACTTCAAGGAAATAGCCAAAGAATTCACTTCGATTGCCTAAACCCACAAGAAATACTCGCAGAAGAGGAAACAAATTAAATTAATGACCGTCGCTTCTGCCGACATAAACATGCAAATGAAACACAATGTTATTCGTCACGTAACGAAAGTGAAACCTGCAACATCAGCGCATTCCATGGCTGACGTAATACCTTTTTCAGTGTATTCAACATTCGCTTTGAATCGAACGCTTCGATAAAACCAAAAGAAAATATACTTTATACACAATAAAGAAAACAATATCCGCAACATTTTCGGTACATTAATGTTTCAACAGCTTTTGGCGAATAAACATCACAGGTTGCGTGATTCAGTCCCGATCACGATTTGGCCGAGTAGAGGTTTGCGTCTGGTCACCGACAAAAAAAATACAAAAAAAAAAAATAAATAATAATAATAAATCACGTGCAAAGCAAGAACCGCGCTCGGCCCATGGCCGCGCGGTTAAAAAAAAAAATCCCGTGCAGAGCAAGAACCGCGCTCGGCCCATGGCCGCGCGGTTAATTACCTACCTTATTATAGGAAATTAACGCTTCATGAAATTAACGCGCGTTAATTTCCGCGCCCTTATTTTAGTGCAGCGTTAATTTCCGCGCCATTAATTAAGTGGATTGTTAACTTGGAGTTTTTTTAGCATTGTTTTATCAGGGTTGAGATCAACCGGCATCGTTGGCGCTGAAAAGAACCTCGAAGTATCGAGATTCGTTTGGGTTTTGTATTTTGTTAATTTGCTTAGAGTGTGTTACAATAAATTTGTTCCAGTTTTCTTTACAAGTTCCATTTCTTTCTGTGGTCGCATTAATTTCCTTCATTTTGAAATTTTTACACCTCTTTCGCGTTAATTTCCTCTATTGGAAAGTAATTTTTCCTTCACATCGCGTTAATTTAAGTCGCGTTAATTTCCAATACCTTAATTAACACGAGCGTTAATTTCCTATAATAAGGTACTTACAATACGCGACGTTACGTACAGTACACTACATAACCTATTACAATACACTACACTACTTACTTAGGAACAACGCTTACAATACGGTGCATTACATTCTAAAAAAACGTAATTACCTACACTAAAATACATTGCATCACTTATAAGCGGCAAGTTGCGCCATCGAGAACCCAATGAAATGCTATTGTCCTACTCGCTTTAATTAAACGAGACACAAATATTGAGACTTACACCGTCTATTCCTCATCCGTCAGTTTTACTACAGTTGAAAGTTTAATAGTTGGAATACAATATACAATTATTCACTGAATTCATTTTGTAATCTAGATACTCTAGAAATGCATACGTTGTAATATGGTTCTGGTTATTCATTTAGTTAAATTGTTTAAGTTTAATTGTATCTGAAAAGTATTTAAAGAAGCAAAGAAATGTTTGTAAATCAAAGTTCTAATTAGAAGATTGTAACACATATACTTATTTGGCTTGTCGACTGTACCGTACCTATCCATATATTAATTCTCGATAAAGATGAAATGATTATTTGTCACGAGCGTGGGACAAAGAAAAACAATGTTGACACGCCCGGGGTTATTATTTCACTTCAGTATTTGTGGGCAAGTACCCCTAAGAGTAAGGCAAATGCTTGCGTGAGTTGTGATTTGCCATTTGACGAGAGCGACATAGCCCCCGAGCTACGAAGGAACAATTCCAGTGTTGACGCACCGGAAGGAGAGAGTCCTTCAGTATTTTTAAGGACAAATTTAGAAGAAGTTGACATTAGCATTGACTTAAGTGCAAGTGGAATTCCGTTGACGCCGCCTCAGAGTAATTATTGTGAACGAGAGATGATTAAAACAACAATGGAAGGTGATCGCAACCAGGAGACAATTTATTATAAAACTTCAGAAAAAAGAAAAGAACAGGAGGAATTAAAGGACAATTTAGAAAAAACGGCTCCTACAGCAGTTGGTTTACGGGTACAAGTAATTAACTCACCTGCTGACATCTATAAACATTTCCGTCAAGATTAACCTTTCAGGACGAAATTCGGGAAAGATTTAGCGAAACAGACATTTCAAGTTCCGAAGAAACTGGCAGCAGAGAAAACGCTAGCGACTGTGACGACCAATTTAGTGACGAGGACAAAGAACATTTACCGTCCCACACCCCGAAAACAGATACCAGTTGCCATGGTGAGACTGTTAATGAAATGTTTAGTCAAGAAGCATCTGAAGAAACAGTCGCTGAGTTATTACAGTCTTATCAAAGAACACTTAACAACTTGGCAAAAAAGATGCAATTCCCACGGTCGAGATAATGAAGATATCTCGCGTTGGTTTGAAAAGCTGGGTTTTTTAATTTAAAACAAAAGGAATCGACAAGATAGGTCCTTTGGCCATAGCGCAAATTATCAATAATTTGAGTGGACCAGCTGAAATGTTTCTTTCTGAGTTACCAGCCGAGGAAAGAGATAGCCTCGAAAGATTGAATTGTGCCTTAATGAAATGCTACACCAGGAATCATCGTACATTGGTTAAGCGCCAACGCCTGATTATGAGACGCCAAGGATCAAATGAACTGCTGTCTGATTACATAAATGACATGCATGAACTGTTTAGCGGACTGCAGGTAGCTGAAGTGGATAAAGAGAATGCCGGAAAGACTGAAGAAACGAAAACCCTATCATCACAATAAAATGAAAAGATCCGTTGATTGCTGCCAGCGAGTTCCCTGGAATTGGAGTTTTCCCACATGTTTTCCCAGGCCGAAAACGTGTTATCACAAAAGACCTAACTACAAAGCCAAAAGCTTGTTGTCGCATCAAGAAAGCACGCGTCGCTTACATTATCCCTATTAGCTTTCATTTACCTTTTGATATTATAACCTTTGTGTTTTGTACATTTTTCGTTTTAATATTCTTATTAATAATTAATTTGTAATTAATTTTTAGGCCTTTCCACTCGCTGCAAGATTTGAAGTTTTTATTTAATCATTAATTCATTCATTTGTTTGTTTGTTTGTCTATTTATAAATTCATTTTTAAGTGCTCGATCCAGCAGGGTTTCAAGCTATGGCCGGAGAAGTGTGTAATGGAACAATTATCGTTTATCTTATATTTTAAAAACAGAACCAATGGAAAGCACATGAAGTTCAATTTGCACGGAAACCTTTCCACCTGCTTATACGTGTTATTTTAGTCGCCTTCTCTTTCCCATTATCTTTGAACTAACAACGCTATTAGATTAGTGCTTGTTAAAATTTTATCCCTCACTGAGTTTCATGGCTCCAGATCTGCTTCTACTGCCGTCTAATTAACTATATATGCTATTCCGTTAACCAATTAAGCTAACCGATGCTTGCTAAATTATTACCGGTACTTAAAATTTGCTGAGGCACATAACGTGTTTTTCACTGGTTCTGTGCACTATAATTCTCACCAAGATGTCATTGTGTAAATAATGCTGATCTAAATAATGGGCAATCGGATTTTAACTTCCTGGACAGGACTCCATAAGATAGGAAAAACATTGTAAAGTAGATATACTGATTGATATAGTGATTGAGTGGAAAAATATATCGTAGTTAGCCTGCTGGAGCAGAGCCAAGTAAAAGAGAAGTTATAAAGATCCTGACGCCTGGCAGGACCTGTCTGTGAGGAGAGATATTATGACGATTGGATGTATTTTGTTTATTCGCTTTTACTGTTTTAAAATTAGAAAATCCAAAGTAGAAATTAACCGTTACAAGCACCTGTTGTCTTGTTGTGGATTATAACTGTAACTGTTTTGAAAGTGATTAATGTTGTAAAAGTTAAATTCCGCTTAAACCAATCGTACACATGATCTGATATTTGTTAAGACTTTTAAATGATATGATGAAATCCCGTTATTCCTTGTAAATAGAAGTGCTTTAACCTTTGTAAGATATTCTTTGGTTATGTTTGTTAGATTAAACTCTACGTTGGCCCAAGTCTGCCTGTTCTAGTTTGTCTCCGATGATGTTATTGCTGTAATAGATCCCGTACTTTCCGCAGCCAGCGTGTGTTCCCCCAAGTTGAGAAGTGCTACAAGATTATATTACAGAGAATTTATGAAGAGAGCCAAAAAACGTGTTATCACAGTGGTGGATAATCCGGGTACTTACAGCAAACTATCAAGAGACATTTAGAGCAGTCCAGAACGGAATGTAACCCCTTGGAGCAAGTAAAGAAGATTACGCCCAAGTATGGTTTTATTAGAGAATTTATGTCCAAGCTATTCTGGAAAAGAAAAAGTCCTTATGACTTAAGGAGCAGAAAAAACAAGCATAGTACTCCAAAGCCGAAAGTGAATGCCTGCGCTGAGACGTTAAGAGCATTTGGTTGTTGGTGAGCGGATAGTCGGCAAGGCATTATCCACATTACTGACATTAGCCACACAATTCAAGCCAATGCAGACCACAGAGAATCCAAGCCTGTTGTGACTACTAGAGAAGTTTCTACATCAAGCCCGAACAGCCCCCAGAATGTAAAATCCACAGATGAACGGCTTAGACGCGCACGCCAGCTTACAGGAAGTTGGTCTCAGCGAGCCCAATACCACGGCCCATTGATCTGACGGTTGAGGTGTGGATAAATGGTAAACCTATGAGATGCCTATATCGAAGAGTTTATTCAGCAGTTTACTAGATACAACGAGCCTAAAAACTGGTCTTCAGAAAGGCATTAGCCCAAGAAATTAAGATAATGTACTTTTAGTCACTTCAACTTATCAGAAAACTGGAAATCCAGCATAAATGTATGTTCTCCCACAGCCAGCTATAGGGTGCTGTCTTGATTGAGAAAGCCCCTTGGAACAACGTTTAGACGCCCAAGTAAATAAAGAGAGAACTTGTAAAGAGGCATATTTCTTTAATGATGCCAGGAAAAGTGATCTGAAGATCCCCCCATGAAAAGCAAAGTACCTAAAGAACCAATGTCATTCTTCCTTCACACCGTCTTTAGGATTTTCTTTTGGATTTTCGTTCTCGTTGTGTTTTGCCTATCTATTACCTCGCTAGCTCAACGTTAAGACGAATTGCAGCCGAAAGAAAAGAAAAGGAAAGTCCTGCAGCGCTACACAGAGTCAAGTGAAAACTCAAAAAGAAGCTCCTGTGTCGTCCCGTGAGCATCACAACAATTGGTTTACCAACATAGTTACCCACAGCCGGCAAGATTCTTGGCGGATAATCCAAACCGTACAAATGATGCATGTGCTACCTTTCAAATGAATAAAGACGTTGTTATATAAAAAAAGTGATGAAGACCATACAAAAGAAGATATGAGGAATGACACAAGAACCGGAGATGGCCCTCCAAGATATTTAGAATATTTAAACAGGCAACTACTAGTAAAGCTGTTAAATGAGTACCCAAAGTTTATGATGTATTTAGAAATCCAAATAGATCAGGAAAGGATCTATGGAAACAATTTTAGATTAAGCATTGAAAAGATGAAGTAGGCACAAGGCCTTTTACGTTGACACTATAAGACGATCAGATAGCTATTTAGATACCAAGTTGTTTTGCCTTGCTACCGAGAAAAGAGTTGTCAGTTACCAAGAATTAATTAAGGCTTGTTCCGTTATGCCGCGATTCAGGCAATAACAAAACCAAATACGAAAATACAAAATCAAAACAAATCAAATCAGCTAAATATATCTCTCTTTTAATTACCGCTTTGCTTTATTTGATTATTTTAGTACTCGACCCAGGAGGGGTTCGAGCTATTTATTCGCTTTCCTGTCCCCAAAAACTTATTATCGCAATATGATCAAAAAAGATAAAATGAGAAAAAGGAAAACAAGTAAGACAATATAAGTTGTGATGAGCATGAAAGATAGTAGCTATAAAAATGCATGAGATGAGATATAGACAGGAAGAGAATGCAACATAGAATAAGAAAAAAAAGATGGAGGTTGGCACCCCACGCTAACCTTTATTTGTTTCATGATTAATTTGCCCGTGTTGTGTTCTTGGCTTTGCCACTTAGTTTATACTTTTTAAAGTCTTTATTTATCAAAGCTTTCTTCTTTTTCAGGGTAAATATGACATCGTATCCATTGTAAGTTATGTTACGGGAAAATTCTTGTTAAATGAATATAAATTTATTCTTAATATAAGCTTATATTTTAGTTTTTCAGTTTTTAGGCATTAGATTTAATTTTCGCTCATAACAGCTGTCTACACGGAAAACGTTTCAACCTGCTTGTAATCAGTTTTTTTTAGCAACCTCTTCATTCTTTCTACTTTTACGACTAGCAACACTATATTAGATCATTGCTAATCCGAGTTATCATTTTACCCTTCGTTGAGTTTTCACAGGTTAAATTCTGCCCGCACTCACATCTGATTATCCTCGAATCCTCAACGAGGCCCAGTAACGCTGTTCCCAGACACTGTTATAAATACTGACTGTTTTGGGGATTAGTGACATTTATTTGCTTTGTTAGTTTAACATTATTACTTTGTTTCATTTTCTTTGTTAATAAGGGAATTTGTTTTTTTTTTTTTTCTTACTTCGTTATCTAAGTCAGCCTTGTTGAGATTTCGCTACTTTTCATAGTTATTCGTTATTGCTTGTTTTTTTGAACCCCTGAGACCGTTATATCAGGTAGCCCGGTTTATGCCGCGGTTCAGGCACAAAAAAAAATAATAATAATTTAAAACTTAATAATGCCATAAATATTTATCAATAAGTAATGCATCGCTATTTGAAATACTAACATTAAATCCAGTGCCAACCAGACTTGATGAGTGCTGATTAGTAACCGTCCTGAAGATTGTTTGACTGGGAAGCTAATTCCCTACGAAAACCTAGTCCAACAAGGTGGTGGAGAAACGGAGTTAACGATCGCCTTGTTTATGACTGGCCGTGGCCGGGGAGTTTTTATACAGTCAAGACCGGCGCTACGGTTACCGCATTCTCGCCCACGAGTCCTAGCCTGCGTAGCTGGCGCATAAAGGGGGAGGGGGAGGGGGGGGGGGGGGGGGGGGGGAATCGGGAGAAAAAAAAAGTGGGCGGAGGGGAACTGGGGAGAAGGAGTCCCAGTCCCCCTCCGCCCGCTCTTTTTTTTCTCCCGATTTCCCACCCCCCCCCCCCTCCCCCTCCTCCTTTATGCGCCAGCTACGCAGGCTACACGAGTCCTACAGCTCGCAGCTTACGCCCGTTATTGGGAACGCCAAGCGGCGTTTGGGACAAGGCCAGGACGGCGGTCAAAAGGAGGTTAGTCAAACTCAATAACTCAGTAACAAAACAAACCAACCATAGACATATTTTATTGAACTGAACATTGCGCAGTTATCGCGACGTCGGAGGACACGCACCGCCCTTGGGGAACTTTCCAGGAAAACCGAGACCAGTCAAGCAAGACAACCGAGACCAGTCAAGCAAGAACGGAGTGACAAGCAAAGAAGACAGCCAAGAAGCGATTTGCGAGAAGAATTAATGTAAGACTGTTATTCCAGTGACTGATTTAATTTCTATTTATCTCACTTCTAATTATATGTTTGTAGTCATAATTAGCTATTAATAGCACTTATTTATTACTGTCATCAATTATGGCGCTATCGCAATTTTATGTCCGAGCACTCTGAGAAGGAGTAATAAGAACAGTGACTAATGACGCTTTATGCCACCCAAGGCTTCAAGTTCTAAGGCTAAGGCTACAACTTCTAAGGCTGAGACACGATCTCAGTCAAAATCTAAGAGTCCGGTTGAAGAATTTCAGACCGATAGTGATAGTGATACTTGTGTGTGCGAAATTCCAACTAAGGTTATGGACGCTACCCAAAAAGAGGAATTTAAGGAGTTTTTCAGGTCTTTTCTTACTAAGATGCAAGGAGATTTCGAAAAGGAATCGGAAATGCAACGCACGCGGTTAGATTCGCTTCACAACAAACTTGAGAAGAAATCAACTTCTCATAGTTTGAAGCCGGAGGATTTCGACGGAAATCCAGTTGGAGATGCGTCGGCGTGGTTAGATAACTTTAGCCGCATTGCAAAAGTGAATAATTGGTCTGCCGACTTACAGTTGAATGCTTTTCCACTGTATTTAAAAAGCGTCGCGCATGCATGGTTTCTGTCATTGCCTGCCACAGTATCTGGCGATATTAACCAGCTTTTTAATGCGCTCCGAGAACGCTTTGCGTCGGGCCCACAAGATTGGATATTAAGCTAACAATTAAGTGCGCGAAAACATCACAAGGGAGAACTGCTCGATGATTTTATAGCCTACATTACGCGCCTATGTAAGAGGCTCAAATTATCTGATAATGACACGATGCGGAATTTCATTGAAGGCTTACAGGGTGACTTGCAGGCGTATGTTGCTTCAGGACGACCCAAGACTTTCCAAGAGGTGGAGTCGCTTGCGCGCATGAAGGATATTGTAAACAAGCGCCAGGGCTTACCCCCGGGGAGGGTACTCCCCTAAATTTCGGATAGGGGCGTGCCGCGAACGTTCTCAAACCCTGACCCTATTTAAGGATAAAGAAAACGAAAATTAATACCCTTTCTAAGGCCCAAACCTGAAAATTGACACCCTATTCAAGGGGAAGAGAAGCATTGCGTGACGACTCAAATAACGGCTAACCGCGCACGGCAAAGCTCAAATCTTTCAAAATCGCTTCAGTTTTAACAGACCATTTTTTTTTCGTTTAGCTGGGCGTTTATTTGAGCTGATAGAATTTAGGTACCCTATCTAAGGATCACACCGGGAACACAATGCCAAAAGGAACAAAAGTGATACCCTATTTAAGGACCGAGAACCTCAAAAAACATACCCTATCCCGCGGCACATACCTATATAGCCCATATATGGGAGTACCCCCCCCCCCCCCGGGGGCTTACCAGATACGCACTCTGTTTTGAGAACATGCAAACAATGTTCACCAAACTGATGGAACAACCAGCTAATAGTGACAAAGTCATAGCTGCCGCTGCTCCTAGTTCAGTTCCTTCAGAGAGTGATAAGAAAATTAAAGAGTTGTCTGAACAAATTAAGCAACTCCAAAAACAACAACAACAGCAACGCCTTCATGCTTCAGGTTCATCAGGCTATGGCTGCTTATGACCAGCCCTCTAGGTCCTCTCGCCCTTTTTCATCTGGGAATTGGCAGGGACATCCCAGTCGTCAAATGGAACAATTACAAAAGCAGGTGGAGCGTTTAGAAAATGACCTGCGAAGGTATCAAAACCCGCGCCGTCCTGATTTTCGTTCTTATGGGCGCAGTTTTAGGAGCACAGAGGGAGACCCCATTTGTACTTTTTGTCACCGCGTAGGTCATGCTTGGCGGGTATGCAGGCAACGTAATAGGGACCCGCGCTTGCCCAGAAGTAACGGTCAACCAGCTTATTCTGGTCAATCAACTAACCGTACCCCTCCCTCACAGTTAAACGCAAGAGCCGGGAAGCATGCGCCACCTATTTGGATGAATGGCTTTTGGAATATTTTGGGCTACCACCGGATTCTCCTCCTCCTTCTCTTTCACTGTCCGATCATATGTATTTAAATCCCCCAATACCCTCCCCACCGCCGGGACGGTCTGAGTTTCGACTACAAGGCCAAAAGCTTGTAATTGCATCGAGAACCAACACGTCGCTACATTATTTTTATTACTTTTTTGACCTTTTGATATTATAACCTTTGATTTTTGTACAGATAATTTTAACATTTGTCATTTTAATTTTCTAATCAATAATTAATTTTTAAGTAATTTTTAGGCGTTTCCCCTCGTTTTATACGAGATTTGATACTTAAATATAATGAAGCTTATATTTAATCATTATTTCATTCATTTGTTTGTTTGTCTATTTTTAAATTCATTTTCAAGTGCTTTGATATTTGAATAAGGTTTTTATTTATCCATTAATAATTCATTCAGACACAACCATGACTGATGCGTTAACTAAAAATGCAAGCAATGATGGGTTACACATATTTATTTATTTTCTACTTTAAATGATAAGGGAAACCAGAAGTCCATAACTAGAAGTCTACATCTCTGGTAATAGGCTTTGAGATATGTCTTTCGCGTGTACCTCGCGCTCCTCGCGTGTAGGCTATTTTTAGAACAGCTTTGCCGCGAACAAGTAGCCAATCACATTGAAGTATTTTTTAATTCGCGCCTTTGATTGGTTGAACAAATTTTTGAAGAAAAGCAGAACTGCAGAGGACGAGTGAACTCGAGCGAACGGCATTACGAAATTTCTGTTTGTTGGTCATCGTAATTTCCGTTTTGTGAGGATTAAATCGTCCGGACAAGAATCATCAGGCCATCTTTCATCGATGACGATAGCATCGAAGTTGTAAAAATTCGGAGCATCCAAATAAGCGAGAGGACCTCAGTGTTTTGGAGTCAGAATACGAAAATTAGTCTATCTTGCCCGCTGCCATTATGGCAGCGGGCAAGATAGACTAATTCCGAGTCAAATTCAAGATGCGAAGACACTAAAGATTAATGGTACTCTCAAGATGAAGACAGGCATTAAGAGAGCAAGTGCATTTTGGCACAGGTTCGTTGCTATTTTGAAAAACAAAACCGTGGTCCCTGAAGCGCTCAACATCGAGCGCGGAATGAACAGAATGAAGCTTGATTCGTTTGAGAACAACATTCAGAGAAAACGACAAGTTTGGCGAGTCTCGCATGTTTTTGGAATTATAAGAACAGCATGAAAACAAAAGACTGACTAAGGTTATATACTTGTTTTAATATGAATAGAAATACGAGTTTAATTCATCGAACAATGATGATTTCATTCACATCCGTCAAAAGTTTAATTCAAGTTGTGCTTCTCGAGCACTTCGCAGTGTGCAGCTATTGTGTTGTGTATGTTGTTCAGTATTTTAACACGAGGATATGCTGTACAAAATAAAGACACACTTAACTACTAAAAGTTTGGGGAACTTCTGTTCATAAATTCTCTCGTAAATTATAAAAAGTCGACCTGTTTGTTTTGTGAGTTTGTCTACGGAAACCCGGCGACGGGTTGCTTTTTCACTCGCCTTCAAATGCCACTGAACAGAGGTTTGAAATCACTATCTACGATACTACCTCTGTCGAAATGTGAGAATTAAAGAGAATGGCCTGTCAAGTGTTTTGATGTGATTTGATTTATTTCACCTGCCACTTTCCAAAATATTCGGCCGCAACTTAGAACTCCAATCGTGTCGAAATAGTGGGTTACGTCATTTTCTCGCGAGACATCAGTTTCTAAAAATAGCCTACACGCGAAAGACATAGCACGCGCCCCAATACCAGATGTAGACTTCTAGTTATGGACTTCTGGGGAAACTTATTTTTGGTGTTGGAAATGTATAATACTGAAGGATATAACTAGAATTTAAGTGGAAGTAGAATTTGTCCATCTTACAGCCAGAACCAATGCTAGATATCCGTTAGCCCTCACTAGTACATTTAGGCACCTGTCAGTTTTAGCTTTCCACCTGTTGTTTTGGTCGCCCGCGCGTTGCGCATCACTAAACAAGGCTATGACCTTATTCTTATTACTCAGACCTTTGAATGCTTCGCTAGATCTCGACCTAGCCCAAAATCTCCCTTTCTCTTCGAGCTCATTAGCTATTCATCCCCATAACCAATCCGTCCAGTTAAAACACGTTTAATTATCACTGAAGTTTTCCTGAGGTAACCACCGATACCCTCCAATGGTTCTGTGCCTGGAAATCCACACCTAGAGCGGTAGTTTCAGCTTAATTTAGCACTGATGTAAAGCGTTAGATAACTTCCTGTAAACTAGTTAACAAAAAGAATTGTAAAACTGCAAACGATAGAGATTGCTGAAAGCTATTGTTGAAGAATGATGTAGAGTGTTGATTAGTAACCGTCCTGAAGAGTGTTGGACTGGGAAGCTAATTCCCTACGAAAACCTAGTCCAACACCTGTGTCGTCCCGTGAGTATCACAACAATTGGTTTACCAACATAGTTGCCCACAACTGGCAAGATTCTTGGCGGATAATCCAAACCGTACTAATGATGCATGTGCTACCTTTCAAATGAATAAAGACGTTCTTATATAAAAAAGTGAAGAAGACCATACAAAAGAAGATGCGAGGAATGACACAAGAACCGGAGATGGCCCTCCAAGATATTTAGAATATTTAAACAGGCAACTACTAGTAAAGCTGTTAAATGAGTACCCAAAGTTTATGATGTATTTATAAATCCAAATAGATCAAGAAAGGATCTATGAAAACAATTTTAGATTAGCATTGAAAGATGAAGTAGGCACAAGGCCTTTTACGTTGACACTATAAGAAGGTCAGATAGACCCAGATAGCTATTTAGGCTATTTAGATACCAAGTTGTTTTGCCTTGCTACCGAGAAAAGAGTTGTCAGTTACCGAGAATTAATTAAGGCTTGTTCGATTATGCCGCGATTCAGGCAATGACAAAACCAAATACGAAAACACAAAATCAAAACAAATCAAATCAGCTAAATATATCTCTCTTTTAATTACCGCTTTGCTTTATTTGATTATTTTAATACTCGACCCAGGAGGGGTTCGAGCTATTTATTCGCTTTCCTGTCCCCAAAAACTTATTATCACAATATGATCAAAAAAGATAAAATGAGAAAAAGGATAACAAATAAGACAATAGAAGTTGCGATGAGCATGAAAGATAGTAGCTATAAAAATGCATGAGATGAGATATAGACAGGAAGAGAATGCAACATAGAATAAGAAAAAAACGATGGAGGTTGGCACCCCACGCTAACCTTTATTTGTTTCATGATTAATTTGCCCGTGTTGTGTTCTTGGCTTTGCCACTTAGTTAATACTTTTTAAAGTCTTTATTTATCAAAGCTTTCTTTTTTTTTTCAGGGTAAATTTTACATAGTATCCATTGTAAGTTATGTTAAATTTATTCTTAATAATATAAGCTTATATTTTAGTTTTTCAGTTCTTAGGCATTAAATTTAATGTTCCAACCTGCTTGTAATCAGTTTTTGTTTAGCAACCTCTTCATTCTTTCTACTTTTACGACTAGCAATACTGTTAGATCATTGCTAATCCGAGTTATCATTTTACCCTTCGTTGAGTTTTTCACAGGTTAAATTCTGCCTGTTCTCCCATCTGATTAGTTGTTCTTTTCCATAAATAACCAATAAAACAACTCAATACTTCTAATTTTATTCATGTTAATGCTGCCGATTAGCTCCCAAGAGTATGATAAATCTGACAAGAGAATCACATATTATCCTGACAGTTTGCCACAATCCCGACGCTTGTCCATACACTAGATGCGCTAAAATCTGGCTTTGCGACCATCATTTAACCCTTGGTGCAGTAGCCCTACAGATACTAAGGAAGAAAATCATTTAGAAAAGAAAGAAGAAAAAGGAAAACAGAACATTACTGAGGAAGTTGGTGCGGCAGGTGTCAAACAAGTACCTGTAAGCACAACGCCTTTTGCTTGCAAAAGTACCACTGCCAACACCCCTTCAGCTGGTGGACAGCAGGTGCCAGTAATTAACTCACCCGCCGATATTTACAATCACTTTGTTCAGAAGCGGTTGTCTTACGACGAAGATATACCAGAGGATTCGAACTCTGAGGAACATTAAACGTTATCAGACAAAACTGATACCAGCAGCGAAACCGACTGCGACGATTTTTCACAAAATTCTGCTAAGAGGAAGCCCAGCGCGAGTCGAGATTCCACAACAGGTACCATGCAGGCAGAGGTGATAACAGAGTTACATGCAGGACCAAATAGCTTTGTTGCCACGAGAGTTATTAAAACAACAAGAACAACAAGAAAGATTGCTTGACTCAGAAGAGTTTCAAGCTAAGGTCGGAGGAATGTGAGGAGAGAAAAATGGATTATTTGGTTAATTTTATTTATTCGCTTTCGCTGATAAAAATATAGAAATTCCAACGTAGAAATTATTGTTTAATGTTCCAGTTCATTAACCGTAACTGATACCCATTGTTTTGTTTGCTGGCCATAAAATCATAACTGTAATTAGCTTTAAAACGTGTTTGTAAGCTGCACAAAGATGTAATCCACCTGTGAGTTTTTGAAAGTAATTAATGCTTCAGAGCTGGGATTAACGTTAGTCAATGGATCTTAAAAACATTTGTTTATGTTTTCGAAAATAGCGTTTTCTCTCATGATGTAATTTGTATCGCGTCACTAGATTGCGCTCAAATAGCCGATTGCATTGTAAAATATTCTTTGTTACGTTATTGGATTAAACTCTGCTGTTGGAGCCAAGTAACCGTCTGATTTCTGCTTCCCGAGAAGATTGTTTTGCTGTAACAGATCCCGACTTCCCATCTCTGCAAGCGTGGTTCCCCCTCTGCTAGTTGTTAACAAGGAGAACGACCGAAACAGTGAAAACCTATTATCACACAAGCGAGTTCCCCAAGAATGGCAGAGTTTCCACAGGTTTTATAAAATTGCTTTCCCAGGCCAAAAACCTGTTATTACACAACTACAAGGCCAAAAGCTTGTAATCGCATCGAAAACCGACACGTCGCTACATTATTGTTATTACTTTTTTGACCTTTTGATATTATAACCTTCGATTTTTGTACAGATAATTTTAACATTTGTCATTTTAATCTTCTAATCAATAATTAATTTTTAAGTAATTTTTAGGCGTTTCACCTCGTTTTATACGAGATTTGACACCTAAATATGATGAAGCTTATATTTAATCATTATTTCATTTATTTGTTTGTTTGTCGATTTTTAAATTCATTTTCAAGTGCTATGTTATTTGAATTAGGTTTTTATTTAACCATTAATAATTCATTCAGACACAACCATGACTGATGCGTTCACATATCTGTGTTTTGCCCTCACTTTATTAAATTTTGTTGCTATCGTTTTTCTCTTTTGTCGTTACCGCCTAATACATCTTTCGTATCAAAACAGGCCCCTCGCTCCAGTCTCAATACCCTTGGCCACACACACGGACACATCTACTTTAGACTAAGACTCTGAAGATCTTCTACTTTCTGGTTGCCCTCCTTTGTTGGGCGTTTCTGCCACTACCTTACCGCCGCCACTAACAATTCTCGTGACGGATGGTACAACCATCTTTCCTACCGGAAAGACGAAAAGCCCCGCTGAAAAGATCGCTGAAATAAGCCCCTGCATAATAAGTAACTGCAATAGATCCTGTACTTTCTGTAGCCAGCGTGCGTTCCCCCCATGTTCCCCAAGTTAAGTAGTGCTACAGAGATTACAGAGAATTTATCAAGAGAGGCAAAAAAACGTGTTATCACAAGTGGACTAAATATGGCTAACGAACTTGGGAATAAACTCCACTGTTGAGGCCAAGCATTCATTTCCTCTGACGTTTCAAGGACTGTTTTACTGTAATTGATCCCAGGTTCCAGGAGCCTGACAAACCCCGTCGCCAGGCTGCTGCTGCAAGCGACGTAGAATAGCATAGCCAAAATAGTGATAGCACGAGATATGATCACAAAAGAAAAAAGGATAAAAAGGGTAACAAATAAGAAGATATAAGGTGTGGTGAGCAGGAAGATAGCAGCTTGAGATGAGAATAGGAAAATGTAAGAGAGAAAGAGAATAACATAGAATGGAGAAAAAAGGATGGAAGTTGGCACCCCACGTTAACTTTAATTTGATTCATGATCAATTTTGTCCTGGCTTTGCCACTTAGTTAATACTTTTTAAAATCTTTTCTATCAAAGCCTATTAGGGTAAAAATGACATCGTAGTCATTGCAAGTTCTGTTATGGGACAATGCTTGTTAATTTCACCAATATATTTCATTTTAAGTTTAAGCTTGTATTTTAGTAATAATTTTACCCTTCATTGAGTGTTTCGCAGCTCAATTTTCTGCCTCGTACTTGTTTTGATATAATGGTAGACAGACAGACAGACAGAGCTGTTGTCTTTATTACGGACGTCATGTTTATCTTCGTCTTGTTTTGTTTCCTGGTTGCCCTTCTCGGCTGGGCGTTTTTTTGTGCAGCCCTCACAGCCATCCCTATTTGTAATCGTCACAGGTGGTACAGCCATTTTCCATGCTGGCCGCACCAAACACCCCGCAAGGAAGATCGCTGCCATCAGCGCCTTCGTCCAAGCACACCTTCAGTCACCGCTGCGGTTTTGCCCTCGCCGTGGCACACACGCACCAAATGTCCTCTGTTTTTCACCGGACGTGATGGATGGCGCATCCCACGACATTTTCCTGGGACTACTCGATAATAACTTGGACAATTCTTCCAGACCTACTCTGGCACATGTCCTCGACGTTGCGGAGTATCTGTTACTCGAAGAGGAGTATTTGGAACACCTCATTGTCCGCTATTTGTCCACTCAGTTTTCCGGCGCCTGGTTGGACCCCACCTTCCTCTTGTCCATACGCGACCTGTACTCCGCGGGTTATCAGTCGTTGGCCAAGACACTGTATATTCTTTGGGATTGCCGCAACCCTCGCCTTGCGGACACAGACTTTTTTGGGACTAGTAATATTTATTTTCTTTGATAGTTATAATTGTTGCGTAGTTACTTTCTATAAATAGTTCTTCGTTTTCGCTAGTTTTATGGACCCCCGAGGCCAGTATATTTAGGTTTCTTCGGTTTATGCTGCGGTCCAGGCACAAAACTCAGTACACAAATTTAAAATTTCATCACATACAACAACAACAAAAAAAAACAATTAGCAATGAATCGCTTTTTAGGAATGGTATTTAGTTGGATTTGTTAGTTCTTTAATTGCTTGACTCAGGAGAGTTTCAAGCTAAGGTTGGAGGAATGTGAGGAGAGAAAAATGGATTATTTGGTTAATTTTATTTATTCGCTTTCGCTGTTAAAAATATTGAAAATCCAACGTAGAAATTATTGTTTTGGTTTTTTGAGGTGGCAGGTTAATTTTCCAGTTCATTAACCATAACTGATACCCGTTGTTTTGTTTACTAGCCGTAAACTAATAACTGTAATTAGCGTTGAAGTGTAAACGGAACCCGCACTTGCCTTTTGTATAACTGTTATCTACCTGCACTGTTTTGAAAGTGATTAATCTTGTAAAAGCGAAATTCCCTTATAACCAATAGTCCTTCAGGAAATGTATTAGATAATGCTTAAGTTAGACAAGTTAATAATAATAATAATAATAATAATAATAATAATAACATATCATATCTTAAGTTATCTTGTTCTTTTCTTTAGAGCAGGTTGTTAAGCTAGAGGGGTATGATTCAGAGGCAGTTGTCAACAACTGACAAGTAGCTTTAAATAATCTGTCAAAATCAAGTATTATTTACACACAAAAAAACCCACCCGTTAATTACCTGCCGGTTCGGATATAATTCACCTTTCGGGTGTAATTCGCGCGTTTATTTACGTAAATTGTAGCCTGTCTTCTGTCAACCATTAATTTTTTTTTCTCTCATTTCACTCTTTCCCTTCTCGCTATCCTTTATTCTATCACTCTGCTCACCCGTTCGAAAGCAAAGCAATTACCCACCAAACCAACGCAACCGCGGGAGTTTTGTAAATGCCCATCCACTACAAACTCCGCCATAACTAACAATATGACAGCGGAGCAATTAGCGGAGGATTTTAACAAAATCCTAACGGGGTTCCAGCAAATATTTGCCAACACACAAGACGCAAATGCGCAGCAAGTCACAGCGATAACAAACGCAATCAAAACTACTTCAAAACCTATTCCATCGGGTTACAATGCAAAGCCACCCGTTTTTAAAGGCGACGGAACTGACGATCTGGATCAGTTCCTACAATCATTCAAATTATACGCAGAGTTTTATAACTGGCCACCTGATATGCGACTTAAAGCTTTGCCCCTTAATCTAGAAGGCCGTACTAAAATATGGTTGAATGGTCAGAGGAGTTACAGCTAAATGCTTTTCCGCTGTATTTACAAGGCATTGCACATGCCTGGTTTCTCGCGCTACCTTCCACAGTTAGTGGCGACCTAAACGAGCTTTTTGAAGCGTTTCAAACACGTTTGGCATCCGGTCCACAGAACTGGATATTAAGCCAGCAGTTTTAAATTCGCTGGAAAGGAGTTATAAGGATGTGTCATTAAAAAAAAATAAAGAAGCAACGGAAAATTGAAGAGATATATACGTAGGACAGCATAAGATTTGTTGACTATTAGGTAGAAAGAAAGTAATAGAAAAGGTTGGGATATAGGATTGAGTAAGATAGGCTGGAAGAGAATGATACAGAATAGCAAGGGAAAAGCCTTTCATTTTGAACAGTTTTGAGCTTGAATTTTCATGGAACAACATATACACTTTATGATTTTTTTTTTACTTTTGTTATGTAATTCTTTATAAGCTATATTAACTTAATCGTATTATTTTGTTTTTAATTAAGCAGTGTGACCATCTGTATTTGTTCGACTGCCTTTACATTGTAATTCAGTGTTGTTACACTCTGTTTCGTAGTTTCTTTTCGGAAGAATGTTGGGAATGGAAATTTATTATTTATTTACCAGATTCCTCGTAGACACTGGCGCCAGCATGTCCGTAATTGTATACAGCCACTTACAAGAAATGTTTGATGACAATCCAATCATGGCGCCAACCAGCCCATGTAGAGCTATTCAGACAGTGAGTGGTGAACAATTACCAATCGTGGGCACTGTTACAGTAACCCTGAGCATTACCGATGGAAACTACCCCTGCGAGTTGAAGGTAATTAAAGGGCTGACGTATAAAGCCGTTCTAGGAAGAGATTTCCTTCGAGCCCATGGAGCTGTCATCAACCTACAGACTGAAATGTTGGAACTGGAGGAACACCCTACCAGAACGCATGAAGAAATGAGGTCCAGTCACGCCCTGTCGACTTATGTGATCTCGCCCAGAAGTGAAGCAGTGATACCTGCAAGAGTTCATAGAACTGTCGTCTCTGGAACTATTGGCTTAGTCGAGTCTGTGCCTCGGTTAGCTGAAAGGTATCACCTGCAAGGAGCCACCTCTTTGGTCTCTGTCTCGCCAGTTGAAACAATTCCCTTCCAGTTGATCAACCCTACAACAAAGGCGCAACCTTAGGGACCTTTACAGAAACTGGTGAGGACCTTCTTATTCAACCTATTGGGGAGGTAACTGAGTCCAAATCTCCGTCCAGTCATCCACAGGCTTCCGTGCCAGTAAATTTCAAGAACTCCAACCTCACACCAGACCAGCCTTTCATTGGTAGCTGCAATTACGTTACCCAATCGGCGTATATAATTCAATTCAGGAAGAGGAACAAATTAAAAGCTGCTAAGACGAGAATGGATAAAGTGATCATAACACACTAACTTTTATGAACTTATGAACTGGCAAAGTAACAGTCTCGCATAGTTTATTGGCATTTTCAGTTTTGTTGGACCCCCGAGGCCAGTATATTTAGGCTTGTTCTGTTTATGCCGCGGTTCAGGCACATAACTCAATCATACAAAAAAACATTTAGCAATGAATTGCTATTTAGGCATGGCATTTATTTAGATTTGTTATTTCTTTGATTGCTTAACTCAGGAGAGTTTCAAGCTAAGGTCGGAGGAATGTGAGGAGAGAAAATTGATTACTTGGTTGATTTTATTTATTCGCTTTCGCGGATAAAAAATATAGAAAATACAACGTAGAAATTATTGCTTTGATATTTGAAGTAGCAGGTTAATGTTCCAGTTCATTAACAGAAGCAAGCACCTGTTGTTTTGCTGTGGATCATAACTGTAATTAGTATTCGACTTAGCTTTATTAGTAAAGTTACAAGAGTCGACAATGCTATGATAGTCGCGAACGATACTTGTTTATGTGGCGCCATTTTGGTTTTGTTTCTTGAATTTCATCCCAGTAACCGGGCTGAAATTTCCCATATGAAAAGACGACAAAATTCATTAAAAATTCATCCCGAAAACCGAGCCAGTCCGGTTACCGGGCTCAAATGAAGAGGCCCTTAGATTATTACATGTAAATGACATTACCAAATGCGTTAGCATTGTAGTCCTTTGGTAACGCACTGAACTGCCCTCAGAAGTCACGCCCCAGGTGGTGGGACGCCGGTTATTCAACATCCCATTTTACGTTACATTCAGTTTATGTTATTGGATTAAACTCTACTGTTGGAGCCAAGTAACCGTCTGATTTCTGCTTCCCGAGAAGATCGTTTTGCTGTAACAGATCCCGCCTTCCCTTCGCTGCGTGGTTCCCCCTCTGCTAGTTGTTAACAAGGAGAACGACCGAAACAGTAAAAAAAACTATTATCACATTTTATTTATTCGTTTTTGCTGTTATAGGACAATACGAAGGTGCGATGAGAATAAAAGAGAATAGTAATAAAAATGCATGAGATGAGAAAAAGAAATTTTGAGCTGAAAACTTGTTATGAAGTTGCAGTATTTCTGGCAACCGGGTTAGAATCCAGAGTATCCCCGCGCCAGAACATTAGCGTCAAAGCTTTTTTCAGGGTCATTACCTCACCCGCAGATAACTATATTTATAAACATTAAATTCCCACGAAGGGAAACTTTTGAGGGTGACAACTTTCAGGAAACATCCAGACAAAAAAGAAAATTGAAGTTCAGAGGAAATTAGCAGTGGAAACACCAGCGACTGTGACGACAAATTTAATGACGGTAACAGGGAAAGTTAATCGTGCAGCACCAAGAAAACAGATACCAGTTATTGGGGTGACACTATCAACAAAATGCTTAGCCAGGAAGCATCAAAAGAGTTGGCAACTGGATTTAAACAATCACACCAACAAACGCCTAAAAAGCTGGAACTGTCAGAGGATACACGGAGTTGCACCCGCCTTAATATTACACAGCTGCTTCATTTGGACAAAGACATACTTTGACCACTTGACCATACTGACCAACTCCTCGAGCCCGGCTTGTAATAACAGTTCGATTTACTGCGAAAAAGCAGGCAAAACTTTCACGTTGTCTGTTAAAGAAGGATCAAACATTTCTACTTATGTAACAATTTATGGCCTTGGACACAGTTTTTTGTATACATAAATCTGTCTTCGTAAGTCGAATGTTTTCGAAGCATTGCAATTATATAGAGAAATATTGAGATGTAGGATAGAATGAAAGGATGAAATGAAATGGAAAATTGGTGAAATGAAGGATAGTGTAAGACTGGATGAGAATTGATCTAAAATATGCCGGTCAATTTAAGAATACTTTTTCTTAAAAAATAAATAAATAAACTTTTAGCTTAGTTTAGTTGCATTGTTAAACAGTAAAAATGTAAGCAAGTTATGACTGAATTCCCTAAATTTTTTGACAACTCATTGACAAAGTTCGGGTTTGGTCAAAATAAAAGAGCGCGACCAAGATCGTAAAATTCAAGGTCAGATGTGAGAACCAAGACAGTTTTCAGTATTGAGTGTTGGATTGGAGAGCTAATTTCCCTCAAGAAAGTAAGTCCAACTGCATTATATAGATAATTAGCATTCAGCTAGGTTGTGCGGCGGGGCGAGCTATTTATGTAACAATCGCTCTTGGGCTCGGAAAACTCTCGAGGGAAATAGTTGAAATAACCGGCAGATTTTACCAAGGTTGTGGTCAAGCCCCAGCAATTTTCAGGAGAGAGAGCTAAGATTGGTTTAGCTCTCTAGACAAACATACTATACAGTTACAAGCTACTACGAATTTGGAAAACTTTTCAAAAAACATTTTGATTCCGGTGCAGTACAGCACTTAAATCTACCCAAAGGAGGGTAGCAGTAGAGTCTTCGCTCTGATTTATCAAGTTGTGATGTTCAAACAACCGACTAGTTGTAAACAGAATTTGGCAAAGAAGACGCTAGCGCAAAAATGGACCTCCCGTTTAACAAGCATGAGACAGGAAGTACAACATCCCAACATCAGTTCCAAAATAGTTTAAACATCACCCAGAATCAAGCAACGTATTTGAAAGGCGTAAACTATAAGTGACCACAAGTCGCCATTGACTGGTGGTTAGCGGCAATTTAGTGGACTCGAACAAGTTATTCCATTGGCTTTTACGAAAATTAAAATTAAGATCTCGAAACGTTTGATTTCATGGCATCAGTAACGATAGGAACGTGATTTCTAAGTTAAATTAAATAAAATTTAGGATTCTTTGGCTTAACACTGCAAACGTTCCTTTTCCTCATGAATCAAATCAAGTAAGAAGCTAAACACTCTGTAGCAAAAGATGACGGCATGGAACCAATGATGCTGTGATTTGTCTGCTTCTAACTTGATCAGATCGTTGAAAAAGTTTAGGAAAGTTTGCAGTCGATCTTAATAGATGCATTTCTAGTTGTTGCAACTTAACTGATTATACAATTGAATCCCGGTTTCTTGAACCTCCAAAGGAAATGAAATTGGTTAGAGAAATCGAATTGCGGTATTCAACTCAAGGGAAATTAAACGACTTTTGGGATGTTCAAAAATTCGGTAATCCATTGTAAAAATATTGGATATGGAGCATATATGTACTCATGGCTGCCTTTATTACATTACCGGAAAAAATAGCCGGCGAAAGCTACAGAAACTAATTTTTGTGTACCTCCGGGCAACTGACCATACTGCAGGGCATCTTACTTCTTTGGTTCTTTGTCCTTGGCTTGTCGTCACCCTGTGCTGTTTTGTAGCGTCTGTTTCAGTCCGGCATCTTAGCTACGTAATCGTTGTCAGAAAGAAAGGATTCCTTGACGATTCAGAAAGATGGATCGGTGATGGAGGATTGATTGTTGTTTATCCTCTCCGCGGCAGTCATTTCACAGCTGCTAAACCACCACCACGCTGGACTATTGTATCGATATTCTATGGAGAAAACAAAGGCTGATCAGAGTCCATTGCAATAAGCGCGCGGGCCCCCTCTCCCCACCCTTACGCTACATCAAATTTCTTTTCAAGGGACTTCTTCCAAAACGCCACATGACTTGAAATAGCAAATTCACTTGTTTCGAAAACTGTAAGGAACAGGAAAATTGAACGTATTCTTCGTTGTGAATTAGAACTTTCCGGGTACCTGAACAATTCTAGCACCTCTCCTGACACTTCAATGACATGTAAATATTGATGACGAGATTGGAAACACTTTTACCAAGTTATTCCTGCTTTTCCCCGTGTTCCCAGTCATGGCCATGATTTCTACTTCTAATCTCGACTACATGAAAAAATAAAATTAATCTAGTAACTACCCATCGCGATTATTATCAACCGAAAAAATAAACAATGAAATCGACACAAAACCCAGAACTCGTGGCGACAGGTGGTTAGTCCAACTTCTGCTAAACTCAAGGAATGAGATCGTTATATGTGTTTCGCTTTTTCTCGAAGCTTTGGTAGTTTGTATCAGGTTTAGTTGTTGTGGGTTATACGACCAGGTCTTAAAAAAAAAAATCTTACTGGTCTTCATTATTTTTTAAGGCTTCAGTTTGATTACGGCAGAGCGACTTCGATTGAATTTCGATAAAGAAAACATATAATGAATACGAGATTGATTTTTTTTATTGTACAGTCTACTTACCAGGAGAGGTTGAGTATCCATTGAGTAATCTCACTTAGTTGTCTTTAGCTTCTCCTTAGTGAGTCATCTGAATGAGGGGAATGACTTTGAAGTGCTCAATCACTCTTTTTTTCTTTTTTGTGCTTAAAAATAACCCTCTCTTGTCGGAGTCCATCATGTGCATTGACAACCGTTAACCACCTCTGGCTTGCCAGCTGAAATGACAACGATAAAAAAATGTCGTTCCAGGCCGGGAACGCAAAACGTTTAGAATAATCGCCAGTAGACGCCTTTGGTCACTTTATGGCTTGAAAAGCTGTGTCCTTTTGTCCTTTGTCATCGGACAAGGCATCTCAGGGACATCTGTCAGGTACTGATTTCCTCCAATGACAACAGAATCTTTACTGATCACGTGTTACTGACCTGTGCGCTTGTGGCCAGGTATTTAGCTGGTGGTCGCTGGAATATTTTAAGATGTTGTTGGTTTTTGTACTCAGTATACTTCTTTTGAGGAACATTTTCGTCCAAGTGAGCCAAATCTCATGCGTTCGATCCTACTAAAAATATATACAAGGAAATCAGAACGAAATATAGCAAAGCAATATTTTACAGTTCACATAGCAGTTATTCACACTTCCAGTTTGAGGTTATTAAATATTTAATTAAACGGTAGTCTTTTTCAGAAGTTTAACCAGCTTTCTTTGCCTGTACAAAGACCAGTATTAAACAGTTTTGTCCTGAACTTGTGTGTGACCAGGAGTAAGTTGTCTTTACACGGGTTTGTTATATTTTACAAGTTTGCTCCGTAACGCTGAAGTTCTAATTATAAAATTCTTTCCGATATCAGCCAGTTACTCGCTGTTTGACAAAAAGAATTATTTTAATGAACTCAACAAAGAGGACGTGGTTGCAGGTATCTGTTTGGCTGAACACCACGCAAATGCAGATGTTACTTCAATTATAAACACTCATTGAACATGTAATGTCAACTTTTCTTTTGTGATCTCCAGTTGCTACGATATCTTATCAATTTTCTGTCATACAAAAGTCATTTATTTCACAAAATACAAACACAATTTAGCTTTTAAGTGACTTGTGGATTTATAACTGAGATGCCAAGAAAAATATGTCATATTTTGCCTATCGTCTTTACAAAGCCTCGTGTATAATAACTTCACCACCAATTTTGAGTGCGGATTACATGATGAAATTCATCCTCCAGAGACCCAGGGTCAGTTAGTCGGGGCAAAACGAAGTAAACCGGGCAGAAATCTTTGCGATGAAATTAAAGTTTTCAAGAAAAGCGGAAAGAACCCTTGGGAAACGAGTCTCTCCAGACCTTTTCCAAACGGCTCTGCGAATGCTGGCTCCTGATTGAACAGAAAAAATCCTTTGTATTATTCTGCCCAATCGGCGAACAGTAACTTCAGAGTCGCTTTCGTGTGTTTTTACACGGCGTTTGTTTTATCGGCCATAATTAATCGGGTGCCGCCTGGGGCCCGCCCGGTTCATAAAATGCACTCTGCGTGTTTTCGTCGTCGCAGATCCCAAAATACGCATTTGGCCGGACTTCAAATCACGTTGCTCGCGAGGAGTTATGAATAATTTACACAATGAGATTTAACGTTACTCACGATGTGATTTAAATAATGTACAGAATGACATTGTAATGAGTTAAACGAAGTATCACCGAAAAATATTAATTATATTTGATTCGTTCTTTTGGTTCTGAAAAACAGAAATGGGTATCATTGAAAGGAAGATTGAAATGTGTATCTTCTTGGCGAGAGTTCAAATCACGTTACTCGCGAGGAGCTATGAATAATTTACACAATGAGATTGTAGCCATAGCCGCGATGTGCTGTAAATAATTTACAGAATTACATTCTAACAATGTAAACGAAGTATCATCGAAAAAGAGGAATTATATTTGATTCCTCGTTTTGGTTTTGAAAAACAGAAAGGAAAAAAAATTCCCAAGTTTCTAAGGTAAGAAAATTTGGGTTAGGTTGTGTGAACGCTAAGTGACCCTAAGTGTTTTAGGCAAACTTTTGTTGATTGATATGTACATTAATGATAAAGGCATCTAATTGGTTTTTATCACAGGAGACGACGAAGCAGTAATTTGTTTTCCTTTTGGGATTATGTGTTATCCTTCTGGTTTTCTTTTTGGTTTGGTTCTGGGTAGTTTTGCTGTGTGTTAAGTGTTGAATAATCTTTATTTTTGTGTTATTTTAGCTCTGCAGTAAAGAAGAAGTAGAAATTTTGTAATAGCTGCTATTCATTGCTATTCTGTTGTTATAATAAGTGTTGATATAGATATTATTTTTCATTGCATTTTGATTTTGTAAGTTTGGAAATAGTATCAGTGGTTTTTTGTAGTGCTGTAAATATTTGGTTTATCTTTTAGTATCTGGCAGTGGTATAAGCAGATATATTTATGTGCGCGTTGCATTTTGTCGAAACGGTATGGGCTTATTTTTTGGCTAGAATTCAGATTATAGAAGTCGTGAGGTTATCTTTACTTGCCAGAGGGTGTAAATTATTGACCTTCTCTAGGCCTTTTTTAATTTCCGGTTGGGTTTTTTTGTGCAATTTAGAAAGTCGCAGTAGAACGAAATGCATTTTTGTTGACCTAGAAGGAAATGTATTTTTTGGCACTTTTTTCGAGTAAAAAAATTCCCAATTTTCGGATGTAACAAAATTTTGCTCAGGTTGTATGAACCTTAAGTGTTTTAACCATAATTTTGTTGTTTGACATATACATTAGTGATAAAGCCATGTAATTACTGTTACGCCCTTCTGTCAACAGGATATGCCGCCGGCCAATGAGATGATGGCACCCCGACCGTCATAGCGAGGGAAACGATGTTCGCGGCAATTCATTCTCGTCCCTCTGGGAACGAGAATGGCGGCAATTCAAAGGCATAACAGTGTGACAGTCACGTATGTTCTCCTTGTTGAACTTGAGCGTGCGAGAGAAATGGAAAAACTAAGAAATTTATGCGGGAGAAGAGTACAGAAAATGAAGTAACAACGGGTAGTTCGATTTGTTCGAAGGATTCCTTGTCGCTGTCGGCCAAGTTTTTCTTCTTGCTTTCGGCAAATTCCGCTTTTGTCTTCTTCTTAGGTCCTTGTTTCGTTTTTTCTTCGCTGTCCAAGGACTTCTCTCAATTTTTTTAACTCGTTTCACGACCTCAATAAGGCCAGGAACTTTACTTTACTTTAATCATTTTCTCAAAAACATACATGTAGTACGAAGTAGAGGGGAAGACCAAAGACAGGAACGAGTTCCCTTACAAATGGTCACCCAAAAAAAAAAAATTAAATCTGAATCTAATAATAATGATAAAAATACATGTAATAATTATAATAATAAAAGAAAAATTAAGTTAATTTAGTATCTAATTGATAAAAATAAGCCTTACAAAGTCTTTTAAATTCAGAAAGGGACTCGGACTTTCTGACATGCACAGGTAAACTGTTCCAGGCTTTGACTGTTCTGTGAAAGTAGGAGTATTTCAGCACATTTGTTCTTGTATATTGAATTTTAAATGACAGGTCAGCATTTCTCAGATCATATGCTGCGGTGTCTCTGGAAATAATAAAACTAGATAGGTTTTTAATATTTAAGAGTCCATTTAAACACTTGTAAAAAAAGATCAAGTCAAGTAGAATCCTTCTCGACTTAAGTGTGAGAAGATGGAGAGATTTTAAACGCTCTGTGTACGATTTTCCTTTGATCATGAGTCGCGTGGCTCGTCTCTGGACGCTTTCAATCATGTCCTGTAAAAAGGCTTGGTGAGGGGACCAGATCTCGCAGGCGTATTCAAGATGAGGCCGCACAAGGTGGATGTAAAGCTTGCGTATCACAAAAGACTGTGTCTGATTTCCGCATGTCCGTTTAATTAGCCGCAGGATCTTATTTGCAGTGTTTACTTTTGTGATGATGTGATCATGCCACGCCAGTTTATGATGTAGCATAATACCCAAATCCTTTTCCTTGTCAGTCAGGAGTAATTGTTCCGTACCAAGATGATAAATATTGTGGATTGGTTTTTTCTTTCTTGTTATACAGAGTTGTTTACATTTCTGTAAATTAAAATTCATTTCCCATAGTTTACTCCAATCATGTATGGCTGTCAGGTCATTTTGGAGGGTGTAGCAATCGTTTAAGTCGTTTATCACTCTGGCACATTTCGCATCATCTGCATAGAGAGGAAGACTGGTGCCAGCAGAGAGGTTTTCCGCAATGTCATTTACATACACAAGAAATAGAATGGGGCCAATGATGGATCCTTGAGGAACACCAGAAGTGACTGGTTTCCAGTCTGACGCAGTGCCTTCGATGAGGACTCTATGGCGTCTATTTGTGAGATAATCTTTGATCCAGGCTAATAAGGGATTACGTAAGCCAAGCATTTCGAGTTTATACATAAGTTTCTCATGAGGGACCCGGTCAAAAGCTTTAGCCATGTCCAGGTATATGACATCTGTCTGACCACCCGAGTCAAGTGTTTTCTTTACTTTTCTTCTCAGAGATTTAAAATAGTCTATATGGTCTTGGTTTTTAGTTTTCAAAGCTCTTCGACTGGCCTTGTCCTTTTTTCTGCAAAGTGCTTTTACTTCAGAGTCAATCCAGGGGGGTGTCTGCTTGTCCCTGACCCTTTTGCGAGGAACAAATTCATTTACTGCTGCCCAGAAAAGGTCCTCCCACTTAATTACATTCATGTTTATGTCATCATCTAACATAGCAACATGCCAAGGTATGTAGGACAGGGTTCTCTTAAGTTCATCCATGTCTGCTTTTTTGAAGTTTAAGATTTCTTTTGGCATGGCTCTGGTACATGTAGGTTTGGTAGAGATATTGAAGGATATGCTGTGATGGTCAGAATGTAAGAAACCCTCACTCACAGACAGATCAGTAACTAAGTCAGGTGTAGAAGTTAGAACCAGGTCCAGAATGTTTTTATCACGGGTGGCAGATGTATTTACTTGAGTGAGGAATAAGTCATTTATGATTTCGTAGGTCTTTAAGTAAAGTTGATCAGTAGAGAGGGGGATCTGATTCGTCCAGTCAAAGTTGGGTAGATTGAAATCTCCGACAAGGAAAATCTTGTTGAAATTTAAGTTGTTTATACGGGAGCAGGATTCTTGAAGGAGAAGCATATATTCTATACCAGTGTTTGGGGGACGATAAAAGGTACCAAATAAGAGCTTAAGACCAGAGGCAGTTTGCAGTTCATTCCACATTAGCTCACAGTCAGTTTCCAGATCGTTTCTTCTGACTAAAACAAAATCACTTCGAAACGAACAGCGATAAAACGAAGATTGAGAATAAAAGAGAAGCAAAATTACATGTAAACAAAACAATGCTAATGATGTCCTTGTAATAAGAGCTAGAGCTAGTTTTACTTCTGACTCAACAGATATTGTTTACTAGTTTTCAAGCGTGTCCCTAAGAATAGAAGCAAATACTACTTCCGGCCGTGACATTGCTCACGTGTAGAACGTGCTAATTTGCAGGTCTTGATACAGAACATCAAACAGGTCGTATTTCATCTTACAAAACAACACTGTGGCATTTCATTTAGTATATTTGAATATAAATGGACATTTCTCAAAATGTCGATATAAGAAAAAAACACGATTTTTAATCGTTCATAAAATTGGCAGCTTGCCCCATTTGCCAACTGTCACGCAATTATTGTGTCACGGCCCACGTCACGCGAGAAAGTTGTTACGCGATTTGTGATGATAATTTTTCCATTGAAGGGCCTTGAAGTGAACATTGCTTTCGGTGAAATCTTGTATAAACATTTTCCCCAGTAGAGGGTCTAGTGGTTCTCTCGTCTGTGTCTTTTCTTCGTAAATTATCAGGTTGCAAAGCAGACCTATATTTTCGAGCGGAAAATTGCTCAATACCTGCGAGGGACTTGCACTAGCCTCGTGGCACCAAATTGCACTTCACACGAACTCCCTTTGTACATTTTACGCAGACTTCGTAAGGACGTGCAGAGCTGGGTGAGCTGCAGTAGTTCAGAAGTGCAGACCGTCCAATTCGCAAAACATCATGATCTCGCGAGTTGCCTACACGTCCGTTCTTCGCTCAAGAAGTCGATTTTCTCCTCTGCTAAGCTCTCTCCGAAGGCTCTCGAGTTCCGACGAGATACAATGTCAGCCGTTGAATTACATCAATGGCCATCGAATAAATCCAGTCAGTGAAGAAGATGAAAGCGACATCTATGTCATAGAACCAGCCACCGGTAAAATCATTTGCCATACCCAAGGTTCTGGTAAACCGGAAGTTGATCGTGCAGTGTCCTCGGCCAAGGAAGCTTTCGAGTCATGGTCTAAAATGTCCGGAATGGAGAGGGGGAAGATCCTACGCGAGGCTGCCAAGATTATCAGGAGTAGAGTAAAGGAGATCGCTACAGTGGAGGTTGTGGACACCGGTAGGATAAGTTAATAAGCCCCTAGATAGGGATTATATCTATATGGCATTGATGGTACATGTATTTACTGTTAAGTGTTAATAATTGCCCCCGCAGGGTTTTGGCCCAGAGGCCAAAACCCGAGGAGGCATCATTGTAGTCCGCGCGTATATAGAGTATAATATATAATATACCAGACAAAATCTCGACTTGGCCAAAGGGGGACCGCAAGTAGTATCGGTAGGTGTGATAAAATGCCCACAAGTAGTATCGGTAGGTGTGATAAAATTTCCTGTAATGTGATTGGTCAATGATGATGTAAGATGAACCATGATTAGGTGATGATGACAAACCACGTGCACAAATCACAACAATAGTCAACAAACGACGCTTGCAAACGTTGATTGCAGTTGGGTTGCTGCAGTTTCCTTCGGGTTTCCTTCGAGCTTTATTGATTTCACAAGGTCTAGAAGCTGAAACTTACGCAATTGATATGATCAAAAACAAGAATAGTATGTATTGGTCTAGAGATTTCTCTTGTTAGCGCGTTGCGAGCAGCTCTCGTTCGCTCGCAGGATTGACAGACTCAATCCGAAATCGAGATTTGTCAGACACAAATCACACTTTACACGAGGGGTTTGAAAGACTCAGGCCACAACCAAGATATAAAGTTAGCAGCTGCGATAAGTTCAAAAAGAGTTAAAGAAGGAAAATTTTTAAAAGATACCGCGAGCATTGAAACTCGCAGAGAAGTGAGAAAGTTTTCACTTGAGACATGCATATATAACTAGCCCACTGTCGATCCAGTGTTTTCGGCTTTTAGGCGGAACATAATATAACATTAAATAAAAAAACTCAAGTGGTAGAAATAAGATATAAAAGACTCGATCAGTCTTCAGGCATTCAAGTAAAATTTGTAACTGAGACTTGTCGAGAAGGAAAGAGAATTCAAAAGAGTTCTTGAGATAATCAAATCTCACGGGAGGCGCTTGTATTGACAGAGGTGAGAAATCTTTTGGCATCTGTTTCGAGCTCCGCTGTCAAGTTTGTCATTGTTGCTTGAGCTCCCAGCCCTAATATATTGACACAAAAAATCTGAAAACAGCTGATCATAACTGGTAGTTTTAAAACGTTTGAATTTGAATATTACCGAAGTTTATCCTCGCTGAGATCACTCATCACAGCAAAAAAAGCAAAATGATCTCAGGAAGTTGGGGACGCGTTCGTGTAATTAAATTCCCTAGTCATAAGCTTGTTCAGAGACACGACCTGTCCCTTGACCTGTCCTAACATCCCCCACGGCCAAACCCCCCCCCCCCCCCCCCCCCCCACACACACACCCAGGCATTTGAGCTTTTCAAGTTTAGTTGATCAACTTCAGATATCCCTTGGGCCAAAAATGGTGTTCAAATACTCCTTCTCTCCGCAAAGCAATCCCTCAGGTATTTGACTTTTTTTAGAATTTTGGTCAAATTCCTGAGTCTCCTTGTGAGTCTCCTTCTAAGCACTCCAGACTTTGAATAAAGGAAGTTATAAATACCATTGATAGCAAAATGGAAAAATGTGCAATTATGGAATGACACGAACAGTAATATACCCTTAGCTTGCAACTGTTCACTGTCAAATGCCTGAATCACCATCGGGACCAGTTCCATCTGTCCGTCTTAGAGGGGTGTCCTTCTAATAGCGAGTTTAGTTATAGGAAAACGGCAGGAATGGGACCAACACCAGGTGTCCGTTTTAAAGAGGTGTCCGTCTTATACGGTGTCTGCTATGAGAGAGTTGACTGTATGCCCAGGGAGAGGGGGGTAAATGGTGCTGTTGGATTTGATAGAAAAATCACACGTCTAAAGAACCGTATCCACCAATCTTGTACCTCGAGTCTTCATTCCTTACTGCATGAGCTTGATGGAATGACTGACTCTCAAGAGTTCTGCTATAGGATCGATTTTGATTGGTTTTAATAAATGATAGAAATGGCCGGAATTAAAACACCAAGGAGTTCTTTGAGCCATGCTCCCGAAAACTAGGCTTGCATTTCAACTGGAAGTCCAATATTATCAGACTTCAAATCGGATCATTCCAGGCTCGCTCATTTCCCAACGGCTGGTCAACGGGAATGAAGACTCTGGGTACGAGGGTAGATTTGGATCCCATTGAGTCCAAGATAGTGCAGGATGTGGGATCCAGTTTGCTGTAAATTGTTCTCTCACATACATGAGGCCTTCCAAGGGGTAAAAGCGACAAGCGACATGACCCTGAATACTGACGACACGGGGACATTTTAACAGCGACAAGCGACATCATTACGGCACTGAAACGCGACAGCGACACAATGCAACAGCAACACAATGGCGGAAAAACAACAGCGACATTTACAGCTTTTGACTAGGCGACATCGGTTCTCAGAAACATGCGACATTGCATCACGGCTACCCCGCTTGGAAGGCCTCATACATGGGAAACATAGGTAAAGTAAGGTAAAGTCTGTACATGAGCCTAGTGGCCCATTAGGCTGGAGCTTATCCCGGTTTCCGTAGCATGAAACGACTAGGAGTATTTCTACTCCCCCCTGGATGGGATGCTAGTCCATCGCAGGGTTACCCCCAGCAGTAAATTTGCCGGTACCCATTTATACACCTGGGTGGAGAGAGGCACTATGAGAGTAAAGTATCTTGCCCAAGAACACAACGCAGTGCGCCGGCCAGGGCTCGAACCCGGACTGCCCGATCCGGAGTCCAGCGCGCTAACCATTTGGCCACCGCGCCTAATGGGAAACATAACTTACAGTAATTAATCTGTTAAATGCATGGCTATGAAATGGGTTAGAAATTGGTCACACCCTCCCTCTCCCCTCTGGAATCTGTCTTCACTAAATTTAAGATCCTTTAGTTTACAAAATGCTTTCTATTTTATTTTTTTTTTGATGGTCTAGCTTTCTTTTTTGGAAGGCACAGTGGCCTATTTAAATGGTTATTGTGCTGGACTCTAAATCAAGTGGTATTCCAGGTTCAAGCCCTTACCAGAGTCACTTTACATGTGTTGTTTGAGCTAAGTGCCGAGAGCCATGCACCACTCAGGATTTAAAAGGCTTTACTTTTACTATCTTTGTTAGGAAAGCCATTTCATGAAGCTGTGTGGGACATTGAAGGCTGTGCTGATGTCACTGATTATTATGCTGGTCTAGCACCCACCATCAGTGGAAAGCACATCCAGCTTCCAAACGGATCTTTTTCGTACACTAGAAGGGAACCTCTGGGAGTGGTAGCAGGTTGGTGAGGAATGCATATAAGAACCTTCAAGAAGGATTTTTTTATCAACCAAATTACAATTTATTTATTACATGTAAACTTTTCTATTTGAAGGAATTGGTGCTTGGAATTACCCATTTCAAGTCTGCATCTTTAAGTCTACACCTGCACTAGCTTGTGGAAACACCATTGTGTACAAGCCATCACCTCACACACCCCAAACTGCTGTTATCATTGCCGAGATTTTCACTGAAGCAGGACTCCCTAGTGGGGGTTTGAATATTGTCCAGGGCGCAGGAGTGACTGGTCACCTACTAACAACACATCCTGATGTTGCCAAAGTTTCCTTTACTGGATCTGTACCAACTGGACAAAAGGTGAACTTTTAAAATGCCATGTAATTGCAGTAAACTCTTTAAACTTCCTGCTGTGCCAGGTATAAGGTATTTTCTGTTGTTTTTAGTCGGTAAGCAATGTATATCCAGACATCCCTTGCTTTCAGTCTTGAAAAGAGACAAACTGACTTTTTAAAAAGGTATACTGTAAGCTAGTAAAATCATTAGCTTAATTCTTTCCAGCTTGTAATATCCCAGTGGGATCGTTTGGATTAAACCACTTTACAATCAGATTGAACCAGCGCACATGTTAACTACCAATAATTGGTAGTAATTATTACTCTTGGGCATGCGCCAATGGGTAAAACAGTATACACAGCTCAGCAAAGCATAGACAGAGTTTTACATGTATTATGAAAATGTAGAGGCTCAGCCAGAGGGGATCCCACATTACTTGTCTGACTGGATTTAAAAAATATGCCCAATGTTGGTGTTTTATCATATTTTTACGACACTTGTGAGATTTTTGGGAAAATCTAAAGCCTATTCGATTCCTTATTGAAATTAATAATATATAGTACTGTGTACAAATTATGAGAATTCAACATGATTTATGTGTAACTTAATTTTTAACCATGTTTATTTAACCATTTTTTGTTTTTATTAAATCTACTTTTATTACAGATCATGGCAGATGCATCAGCTGGTGTAAAACATGTCACTCTTGAGTTGGGAGGGAAATCTCCTCTTCTTGTGTTTGGTGATGCCGACCTGGAAAATGCTGTTAAGGGGGCCATGGTGGCTAACTTCCTTACACAAGGAGAGGTATGCTTCTGATATGAAAACTTCAGACATTTGTACTTGTTTGTTCAATTTAGTTTTGTGCATAGTGTTGTAAAGAATTGATAAATTGAATTCCAGATTTGTTGAGTCAGAAAAATAATTATACTGTACAGCGTATAAGAGTTTATCACAATATTTGTGCAAACATTTCACAATATATGTGGAGTACAAATATCTCATGATATTTGTACTCTGCAAGCAAATAAGACTGGTTTAACAACATTTGTACTCCACAAGACTGCGGTTTAACACTGGTTCGTATTCCTCTAGACTGTGCGACTTATTCAAAAGTGGCGAAAAGTCAGTATTTTGGGAAAAGGAAACTATTGGATAATAAATCTCTCAATATTAGATATTTTAGCACGTATTATCGCTGTAGACATTTGTATTTTGACTTGCCCTACCAGGGCGCACCGTCCATACTTCACACTAAAATGTCTAAATAAGATACACTTAAAGTCTCACTTAACAGACACCTTTGTAAGATGGACACCTCTTTAAAATGGACACCTGATGTTGGTCTCATCCCTGCCTTTTTTCAGTCATTTTACTGTAACCAAACGCCCTATAAAGATGGACACCTCTCTAAGACGGCCCGATGGTGTCTCTCTTAGAGAGAGTCGACTGTGTATGTATTCCTATTAGATCTACCAGTATTTGGTAAAACTGCTTTATTTGAGGGTGTCAAAACGTCCTGCGCTCTTCTCAGAACAATTTCTACTACCAAGACAAATGATGTCTGTCAAACTCTTTATAAATGTTTTTGTTTCCTCATTCATAACAGGTGTGTTCCAATGGAACTCGGGTATTTGTCGAAAGGAATATCTTGAATGAATTTCTCAGCAAGGTGGTGGAGCGCACTAAGAATATCAGAGTAGGTGATCCTATGAGCCCAGACACTCAGATGGGGGCCCTGATCTCTGAGGAACACCTTCACAAAGTGCTAGGATTTGTGGAAACAGCAAAAGAAGAGGTCAGATAATAGTGATCCTTGTTTCTATTCAAGGTTTTTTGACAGAATGAAATCATAAATTAATGATAACTGCATGTATTTTGGTAACTAAGTAACAATTTGGAGCAATTTTATAGGTAAGGGTTTTGACAGCCGCTATTTCATAGGCAACATTTCACAGAAGGGATTCAGTCAGTTTGTGAAAACTAAAAGTCAACTGAGAATCAAATGTGCCACTTTCAAAATTTAATGAATACAAAACCCATCCACAATTATTGTAAACATTAACCATGGTGGTGAGTTTGGCAAGCATAAAATTCAAGCATTAACCCTTCACTGTAGCATACAATATTGGGTAATTGCAAACATTAACCATGGTGGCTAATTTGGAAAGCCAAAGTTTCAAGTGTTAGCCCTTCACTGTACTGGAGCAAATAGCAAGTGATTTTGAACTGAGTATTTCATTGACACAGCACAATATTATTAACTAGTACCATTGGCCTGCAATGCATGCAGGTCCAGATAATAAGTTATTCAGTGTTTCATAAGATCATCATCCTCAGAAACCCAGGGCTTCAAAGGAGAAGCTTCCCAGGGCTACCCCTTTCCCTTTTTCCTTCCCATCCCCTCGCCCCTCCTTTTTTCTCACCCTCCCAGTCTCTCCCTTCCCTTCCCATCCCCCTTTGAAGCCCTGGGTTTCCAAGGATGGAATATCTTCTGATTTTAGCATACGACCTTGTTGGCTGAGTATCAGGCAATAATTTTTTTGCAGGATAGAACTGTAGTAAATAACATTGATATCTTGTATGTTGCTTTGAAAAAGAAAATTCTCTGAAATTGTAGATTTTGGACTGCCTATCCCAAGTGTCTACTAAAACTATTTAAAATAAAAATATTTCTTTAGGGTGCAAAAATTCTCTGTGGGGGTGAACGCTTCAAACCCGATGACCCCAGACTGACCAATGGCTTCTTCATGTCACCCTGTGTAATGACTGACTGCTCAGATGATATGACAATTGTCAAGGAGGAGGTATTTGGTCCTGTCATGACAGTGTTGCCATTCGACACTGAAGAGGAAGCTGTTGAAAGAGCCAATGACACTCATTTTGGATTGGCTGCTGGAGTGTTCACAAAGTAAGAAAGCATTTCGTTTATTTCGTTTTTATGCTGGCTTGTATCTCACAACCCCTTGGAATGGATAGCTGCCAACATTGGATGCCCATCAATACAGTGATGGCTAGTTATAGTTTCGGACATGAGCTTTCTGGTGTATGAACATTGAACATGCCTATTCCTAAAGCGGCGCTGCATCCACAGATGGCACATGAGGGGTGAAGGGGAGGGGGTGAGGGGGCGTGTTCAGCCTAGTTCTCCAAATCCTAACCCTATTTCACACCAAAATACGTCATTTTCAATACCCGTTTTGAGCAGTAAAGCTGTGCGCTTTGTCTTATGGATTGGTATTTTTGTTTATTTCGCTTTCTGTTTGAGGACAAAAACGAAATTGGAAAGAGATAAAAACATTTACGTAAATACGATATCGTGAAAGGTAAAGTCGGGCCGGAGCTTATATCCCAGGTTCCGTAGCATGAAGCGACTAAGAGTATTTCTACTCCCCCCTGGATGGGATGCTAGTCCATTGTAGGGTTACCCTGCAGCAGTAAATTTGCCGGTAACCATTTATACACCTGGGTGGAGAGAGGCACTATGAGAGTAAAGTGTCTTGCCCAAGAACAAAACGCAGTGCCCCGACTAGCACACGATTGGATTTCGGACCAAAATGGCACGATAAGATTTATGACCCAATTTCACACTAAAACAGATCTAACATAAACTTTGGTGCGTCGCATCCCCAGGACTAACGTCCCTATATAACCGACTGTGCCAACACCCCGGGCGTCAACACTGCTTCCCTTGCTCTTTCCAGGTGTTTTCCCCCGTAGATTAAATCACCAACTATGATTGAATGAATGAAATTTTGTTTTCGTTTGCTCAGTTTACGTTGTCGCTTCACCAGATGAATGCCTGGAACGTTTCGATGCTCTTAAAGAAAGGGAACCCCCGTCAAATGGTTATCGCTAAGCACACTAAACCAGCGTGAAATAAATACACCCAGAGGTCCATAACTACTTATGATACACCTTATTCGATGGTTTAACATATAATACGCGCGGATATTTTGTGAGTTGCGCAGTATTTTTCCGCGAGCCCCGTAGGATCCAGGAAAAATACGAGCAATGAACAAACTGTCCGCACGTATTATATGTTAAACCATCAAATAAGGCATTTATTTATACAGTAAAATGGCGCAATAGTGGAATAATAAACAGTTTATGTTATTGTTACTGTACTACATCTTGTGATAACTTGAGAAGTTAGTTTTGTTCCAACACTATTTACGTTGTCTATTTGCAGAGACCTCAATCGCGCCCATCGAGTTATCGCCAATCTCCAAGCCGGATCCTGCTGGATCAATAATTACAATTTAGTACCACCCGAGGTTCCCTTCGGTGGCTACAAAATGTCTGGTGTGGGTCGCGAGCTGGGCGAAGATTCCATCGACTATTACACCCAAGTCAAGGCGGTTTATGTGGAGATGGGAGATGTAGAGTCACCATTTTAAACGACATTTGCCAGCAACAGTAGTTTGAGTAATAGAATTAGCTAGGCAGCAAGCCAGATTTCCGGCCAGCTAGTGAGGATAGAAAAACAAGGTGAGCGTACAAATTCCATTTTACAGAATTGCCAATTTAAAAATTAAAAGATAGATAATTAAATCGAATAACTTGAAAAACAAACAACCGCGCGTGAAAGTACTGCCCAATTTGCACTCCAACTTTAAAGAGAAGTTTAACCACCTTCACAGCATAATAAATAACACTACATGGAATTACTACCAATTCAATTTGCATAGTCATATTAAAAGCAATCCATGTTTTCGAAGGTCAAAGTACATAAGGTTTCTAAAGTCAAGGAGTGAAAGCCATTCGTGAGATCTAATCATAAAAATTACTACGTTTTCGAATGTTATGACGTCAGCTGGTCAAATTAAGCTTTAAAGGCCGGATCAAACGAGGATGAGAGTTGATGAGAGTTCAAATTCTCGCTCTCGTTTGACCTCAAACTCTCATGCCTGCACTCTCCCGACTCTCATGCACTCTCCCGACTCTCATGCACTCTCCCGACTCTCATGCATTCTCATCGACTCTCATATGCACTCTCATCGACTTTGAACGTGCTCAAATGTTTCATGAGTTGATAAGAGTTTTCTCTCGTTCATAGTCACTCTTGGCGGACTTTCATTCACTCGTTCTCGTTTGGCCCGAGTTGATTATTGTCGATGAGAGTTGACTCAAACTCTCATGAGAGTCAATTCACATCTCTCGTCCTCGTTTTTTCCGTGCTTATATTAAGTGCCTCTGTAAAGATCTGATATTGCCGGGTTCAGTTGATTCGCAGATATTCTATTTAAACTGATCCGGTCGGTGTAAAATGAAATCTGTACGCTTGACGGGAGTTGAATCAGCGTAGCTTTTTGATGAAGTAGTCCAGTTATGGAGGGTCCTTCTTAGCATTATTAGCCTAACAGCGTCAAAGAACAGTAATCATACGAAGACTACGAAAAAACGGGCACGAAATTGCCAGTCTCTCCGTTTCTTCCGACTTGGTGTTGATAGAGACAGAAGGAATTAAGAAAAAATAATGGTGAGTTAGTGTTCTAATTAACAATTATTCCATGAGCGCGCGTTGGATGTGAGATGGTACTAGATAGCCAACGAGGCGTCTAGCGCCGACGTGGCTATAACTATCTCATATCCAACAAGCGCGAATGGAACAGTTGTTTTATTTTTAAAAACGCCCAAGGATTGCAGTATTTGAACTCCCTGGCTGTTCTCGTTGAGGGATATGTTGTAGCGCAAATTGGTTTGGTTGAAAACCAGTTTTAACCTGCAACACGGCATATGAGCTCACATACCATGAGCTGTAAACTAATCCAAAGTCAGGAATTGCAATACACCATGGATAGTTTTTAATAATATTCCCAGCAAATAATATACGAAATGTCAGTGAGATATTTAATAAGGCAAATATAAACTCAAGCTTTATTTTTATTGATTAATTGATTGACTATTGATTCATTTTCTCTCAGCTATGTAACTTTTTACACTAAGTGTTTGTGGAATGTAACGATCGATGCCACCGTGGGCGTAGCGGCGTTTAGTTGTAATTTACAAATTTAAGCTTCGGCCACATGGTATTAAAATGCTGTGATTTTCACAAAACAAAAGACCTAATGCAAGCTTGTTTTAAGTGAGAATTGGACCAGGAGGGTTACTTTCAGTCGCCGTTGTTCTCGATGTCAAACCCCGTATTTTCAATGGCCAAATCAGAAAAACTTAGTTTCTCCACTTGCTGTCTATTCCTGATTTCGTCGAAATTTGTCACTTTGAGAACGATTGCTGGACTCTCCGGGGTGGAGCGAAGGCCAGACTTGGCTTCCCCCGGAACGTTTTCACTGGTAAATCCAGCGAATAGAAAATAGCCCAGTCCCGCGCCGAGTATAACAGCAATGCCCAGATAAACTTGATACGTCATCACAACCAGCATAAGCAGGTATCCCAGCACCACTTGCACCACATGCATCGCGGTCTGTGTCACGTGATGGCAGTTGCACATGCTCTGCCTGAAAAAAAAAAAAAACAGTCGGACGGTAATAAAAATGTTGGATGGGACCCTACTTCTCGAAAAATAGTTCACTGGTAGAACCCGGTAATTTAAGCACATCCCTAGCCTCCCCAACCCCCGCAGACATCTTGCTTTTCAGTTCTTCCTCCCTCTCTCCAACTTTAAAATCCGCTTGGCCGTTTATTGAACGGTGCAACTGCCATGAGTGTGCAATAGGGCGATGACAACAAATGTGAAACATGCTTTGAAACCATCGGAAGATATCAGTTCTTGCCCAAGTGTTTTCTAATTTGCGTGATGACGCAACTAACTCTGTATTCAAAGAAATGAGCAAGAATTAAAAAAGAACATAAACTAGGTATCGCGACTTGATGTTCCGACAAATTCTCAGAAAAGTCATGGAAAGAGTATTCATTTGTCAAGGATTAATTTTCTCACCGACAGCCCTGGCGAGGTCCTGTAATGTGTACGGCATCCTTGTCTTGGTTGGTTTGTCTTGAAGCTCTGGCCATGGTATGCATGTGCATTAGCCTGGCTCTGAAGATTTTAAGGCCTTCATATAATGCAGCCAGGAAAAGCACTGCAACACACGAACCAACCAACACTGAAATTGGAGAAAGAAATTAAGCGATTGAAGAGCGCATGCCATCTTTTTTGGGGAAACTTTCAAATTTGGCAAGTAAGCTCGAAATTGAAGGATTTTAGGTCAGCTCTACGGAAAAGATTAATCGATACTGGGGGTGGTCTGTTTGGCTAAAAAATTGTTTTATCCTCAGTGTAAAACACGGAAGAAGCTGTGTCTATTTCCGTGTTCTTAGTCTGTCTAATTTGACTTACTCTCATTGTATTGTGTTGTTTGATTTTATACATGCTTCAAACTTAAGGTAGAGGAAATGCTTTATAGCGTGTTCCATGTCAGTTGTCCCCTTTTGTGAGCTTTTATTTCCACTTATCGCTTCAGTATCAACCTTTGTAACATCTGAATGATGTATAGGCAACACTCCGGGAAATCTCCAATCAGAAAATATATGCAAAATTTACCTTTTGTCGTGGAAATGTCCCAGGGTTCAAACAAAAGGTTGAGATCTGTGCTGAGGTGGAACGTCATCTAGAAAAAAAAAATCACGAAACTACTTCAAGCACACTCAACAATACGTAAATTACCAACATACAACAGTCATTGAATGCTATCGGGACTAACTTAGTACTTGGCGTTGTGGCGAAACTGCGAGAGTCGCCCCAGACTTCTTCTCGCCGGCTTCGCCACTCGCGCGTGTGAGCCTGCTTGCAGGCTACAGAGGTTTTCTCCCCATTATTAACGGTGGAAGATGCAGAATGGAAGAAAATTTTTTCATGTTGCACCTTCAGTTATCCTAACCTAAATTTTGCTTTCTAACGGCTTAGTAGCAGAAGAGTTCGGCACTTACAGAACTTTATTTTCCAAAGTGGGACTTGAAAAAGAACTGTCGGTCTCGTTTTAAGGACTGTTGATCTTGAGACCGAAAGTTGAAACATCAAAGGCTTGTAAATCCACTAGCTGATTTGTCTTCTTCACTTTCCAGCTAGCCCACGTATTTTTTCTTTTAAATTTAAAATCATCGTGTTTGCATTGCCTTTTTGTGGCTAATGGAAATTAACCTCCAGCTCTTAAAAGGGTTAATCGGTTAAACAATGTGTGTATAGTCCTGAATTATTTACCGAGCCGTCTGAACAAGAAGGTAGTCTAATTATAACTGAAAAGATGCTTGTTGTTTTTTGCGGTTTACCAATATCAGTTTTAATTGAAAAAACGGTAATGCGTCATAACCTGAGACCGAGGGCATGTTGATTATAAGTACTTAAGTTTTAAAATAGTTCAAGTCAAGTATGAAAAAAAAGCCGGCTGACGAAACTACACGCAATGTAAAAAGTCAAATAAACGTTAAATTTTATCTCTGTTTAATTGAGTTGGTGCAAAAACAAGTTTGAGAGGTGAAAGTATAAAAAGCAGGATACTGCAGAACACAATAAACAAAAATTGATAATATGTTTTAAAATTAATCTTCCAGCAAGTTTTATAGCTTGAACATACAGCTGAATCAGCCAGGCTTCAGCGCATAAGCCTGTACTGGATTGTATTTGCCTTTTCTAATTATTGCATGTTGAACGCTGGATAAAACTTTCGACTGATAAATCCGCTCACTGCTATAAAGTGAGGCACACAATTCGTTAAGAGGCAAGAGAAAAAATATACAAATAACAAACTGGACAATATCGAATGCTTGAGTAGCTTTTGAGTCTTTTTAATGGTCCAATACGCGAAACAGCGAGTCGAGTGACTTTGAAACAAAATCCATTTACCACTAGACAATTCAACAACATTGAGCCTCTAACTTGGTCCATTTTCTGACTCTGAAAACAATTTCGGATTTGTCTGCGTCTTTATTAGAAATAGTTTATCTTGTAATGTTGTTTGTGTTTCACTTGACCAACCTCAAGTCACCTCAGACGTTCCACTCAAAAGATCTCGGTAATTCTCGGGATTTATTAACTGCCAATTGCTGTCAACTAGGCTTGTTCAATCCGTTCTTGATCTTAAAACAGGCGAATAGCTTTCAAAAATAAGAAAGCTGAGTAATTTTCTCTGGGAACAAAAACTGGATGACGTCATGTATGGCCTTTGCAGTCAGATATTACGCACTGTTTTCAGCGGTCTTAACCACAATTACATGCAAAGTCATTGCCCACAAAAAAGTTCTGTTTGGATTCTAGTTATATTATGTTGTTCCGGTATCATGCAGTGACGTTTGTTTGTGATATTTTTCCAACAAACAAACAATAACATACAATTTGAATTGGAGCACTTTCAAAATTGCAATATCACCCCTAAAAGTTAATTTTCTTTTCTTGCGTGTGTGTAGTTTGCTAAACGTCTTTTGTTTTGTATTTGTGGCGAATGGTTTATTGATATCTCTCAAGTTATATACAATGCTGTACACGCTTTGTTGTCGTAACAAAGCATATTTTCGACACTAATTGCTCACTTAGGATCACGTTTAGATCACGAAACACATTAACGTATATTGGTTCCACACAGTTTCAAAGCTTATTTTTTGCCCAGTATATTAAAGTTGCTGGTGTTTCTTTATGACTTCCAAAATGATCTCATACAATTATATTGGTGAACCTTATGCCTTAGAAATGTTAGACATTTCTAATGCGTTCTGACCTTCCTTTGCGTACTAAAAATGTATTTAAATGCTTTGGATTTGTACTCTCTTTTCTAAGAACAAAACATAACATTGATTTTGAAAGATGTGTTTCCTTTTCACCCCACGAATTACCGTGGCTGAGGTTGTGGTGCAAAAAGGAATAATCATTCTCCGCAATTTAAACACGACCGTCCATAAACATATCGAATGCTCCGTCGTACATGTGCAAATCAAAGGTTTTAAAATCTTGTATTTTGCCAATATTCTTTTAGACATCCTGCTTCGCTGAGAGCAATTTTTGGCCGCCTTTTTATGAATATTTGAAATGTCTGATGCTTGGTTGCAAATTAGAAAGGTAATTGCAGGGTGTTTACAAACCATGCATGAAACATTCACGTCTTCATTTAAGACTCCAGCCTTTGTTCCAAAACTAGCGAAAACGATCCTACTCAGAAAACAATTCATCACCATGCCACCCGACGGCGGTGCAGAAATCTAGAACACAGTTCGGCAGCTGACCTTCCATTCTTGGAATTCCGAAAATGACAAAACAGGTTTCTAGTTTAAGACCTCCGCTTGCCTGAGCTTGCCTGCTCAAACCTGAAGAACTGTTTATTTTCGCTTTTTACAAAGTAATGTAAGACAACCTCACAAACGATGTGTTCATTTTACATTGTCCAGTGAATCGTCTACCCTCGACGATACCGGACATGTAACCATTTGCCAGCTAGACCCGCATTTATGGGTTTAATTTGCACCATCTAAGAGAAATATTGAGGTTGACAGCACAGCTTACCGCGTGCCCTGCAGTTTCGCCATGTCCGCCCTGATGAGTGTTACCACCATGATGATCCATGTTGTGGCTCATCTTGGCTGTAGTCGTGTGCATTGACATTGTTGTATTTTCGTGCATTCCTCCATGATGCGAATGATGTCCGTGCGACATGTTGTGAACAGCGCAGTTCTCTGGAGCCTCAATTTGATTGGTCTCCTCAGATAGACGGTGTGTGTGGATCGAAGAGCAGCTTGTGTGTGAATGCTCTATTGCGAGACAGTCTATTATATAATAACCTCGTAATTATAAGAATAAATTGCTCGCTTTCTACTTTCCCTTTTGATTTGCACGCATATCATTGGTCCATTCTTAGCGGTTGAAACAATGAGCTGAAGCGAAACTTCCGGCTTGCCCACCAAACCAAAACGTACCACCCCAGAGTTTCTACAAATGAGTTCCTCTCTCGCTTTTGCGCGCAATATAAATAAATATATGCGACATCACGATTTGTTTACGTCAATCCACATTTGTTTTTAAAAAATTTCATTCAAAAATTTTTTTGCCTTACTTTGATCAAACATAGTCACGACTATGTTACGCTTTCCGTGATCAAAACCGACGAACTATAACTAAGTCATTTAGAATCCTTGAGATAATAGCATTAGCTATGTAGCTATAAATAGAGGTATTCCGGCACAGGCAGAAATGTAGTTTTATGTACCGTAGTGTATTTTCTCGATTAAACGCCCCCGGTGTTTATTTCAAACTCGGCCTGGTGGACCCGGCGTTTATTCGACTCCTGCAGTTTATTCGAGCCCGGTGGTTATTAAGCAAGGGGTTTTCTACATTATTTTTTAGTCCAGGGCCGTAGGCAGGGGGGTGCGATGGGTATGCCCGCACCCCCTCACGTGCCGCTAAGGTCCTCTTAATCTGATCGGGAGGGTTAAAATGACTCTCAGAATGCAGGAAAAGTGGACCTCAACAACTTGATTTTTAAAAATTTCCCGTGGAAATATACCTCCAATTCCCCCTAGACGCTCATGCTTCCGGTGCTCGCACCCAGCCAAGCAAAATCCTGCCTACGGCCATGTTTACAGCCATAAAAGTGAATTTTCATTACAACTACAGCTTTTTATATCTCTTGTGGGGGGGGGGGGGGGGGGGGATCATTTACAGCTCCTCCTTGGAAACCCGGCGTTTAATCGAGAAAATACGGTATTCAAAACTCTAAACTCTAAAGTAAACAAAAGACTGGCGGGCTTATGATAACTAGATTGTAAGCGACATAATAAATCTAATTTAAGTCTAAGGATTAATTTGATCGAATAAAATGTTAAGTTGTGATTAGCCTGTGTAGCTGGCGGGGTTGCTTTCCTTAGCGGCCGCATGCTTTGGTCCTGGCCACCAAGCAGCGAGGGGTTTGGTGAGGAGTCGAGTTGACCGCTAATCCCGCCAGCTGCGCAGACTAAGTTGTGATTGGAAGGTTCGATGGCCGCCAAAATGTTTTTTTTAAAGCAAACGTGACTTAAAATACGGTGTTTTTGTTGCACAACCTTCCTTAGAAAATTACATCGCAGGGGCTGTTTGTCCAGGCAAGGGGTTGCTTTCACGAGTTTGCTGTCTAGAAGATGACGTACGCTACTTTCGCTACGTCAATTGTTTGGTGCTCAGAGTAAACTGGAAAGATCACAGATATGAAAAGTATTGTGGGTTGATATAACAGTACTGGACCATAAAGACACTATGTTGTTCTAGAAATAATTTATTATTGGGTGTAAAATACGCTCTACAATTAATTTCAACAGTGTTGAATAAACATTGCGAACAAACTTCTGAACATGTATGTGGAATCTTCAAGCATAAGAAACGTCAAACAAAAAGGAATAATTTTTTTTTCAACAATGGGTTTGTTCATAGTTCTTGCTCGGGTTGCCGTTTGTCACGTGATGTCTATACCGGTCGTATTACGTCACAACTTTCCGAGACTGCTTCGCCTGCAAGAAAAAAAAGCACATCAATTTTGAATGGGACCGATTGTATGACACAAAAGAGTCTGATTCAGTTGTTAACAAGAATAAACGAAGCAATCACAAAAGAGAACTCCACATAAATCTATGTGTATAAAAATGCTGACAGTGTCTATTTGCCTTGGATATTTAACACGTATTCCATAAGCGCGCGCTGAATATGATTTGGCTATAACTATCTCAAATCCAACAAGCGCGAGTGAAATGATTCTTTTTTTATTCAAAACGCCCAAAGGCAATATTTGAGCTCCGGCTGTTCTCGCTGACGCGTAATCCCTACCATGTTTGTGGTTTATGGTATATGAGCTCATATACCGTTGCCTGTAAACCAATCAAAGCTCAGGAATTGCAATATACCATGGCTAGTTTTTAATAACATAAATTATTACCTCACCTTTAACTTCACTTGAAGAGCCCAAACAGTGGGAAGATAACTGAAATAACCACTGCTGCACAGCACAACATATTATCAAGAATACCACACAACAGCAAAAAACGGATGGAAGAGCCAAATCCTGTTTGAAGAGAATCGTACATCAGTACGCTGATTTTCTCTGGTGTAGTCTAGATACTGGTACGCCATCGCCATGCTTGTAGAAATCAGCACATATTCAAGGTACTTTTCAATAAATCCAGATTTTATTTGCTTCAGTAACAGTTGAGGTGCAAAATCATTTTCCCAGTCGATACTAGTCCTATAGTCCTACTAGTCCTAAGCCCCGCGGGGGTACACCTCTGTATAAACTATATAGGTATGTGCGGCGCCAAAAGGGTTTTGTTTTGAACTGGGAGTAAGGCCTCAGTTTTGACCAGAGAGGTCGCTTGCACCTGTTCAAAGCAATGTGACACCTGCCAGTCGTTGTGAAGAGTGGGTTGGGCTGATGAGGAAGGGAATAACTGCGATACTTTTGCTGTTAACAGTAACTAACTGTTATCCAGAACTGAAAGACGGCGACGGCGCATGCATATACAAACCTGAACTAGAAGAATGATGACTATAAGGTTCAAAGGAACACGAAATATGTTCATGACAGTGGCACGAGCTGAAAATTGAAAGCAAAGAAGTTTTAGAAATAATAACACTAGCTATGTGCCAATAAACTTCTGCTGTGATAAATTGAGTTGACGAGGAAAAGAAAAAGAATTATAACCCAAAATGTTGATGGAAGACGAAAAATACTTACTCGATTCTGGGACATATTTACTCCTAAGCACTCCCATTGCTGGCCAGAATAGTCCTTCAAAAACGAAAAATATTTTTTTATCACAACTTTAGTCTCACGCCATATATATGCATTTAAGGTTGTTAATGTTAATTAATTTATGCTGATCTGACAACTTTTTATTTTCTGGATATAAACACAAGATGCCAGCAAAGGAATTACTCTCCAAAAGTTAAAGTCTTGCCCTGGAACACAACACAATTATCACGGTCAAGATTCGACACTGGGGGGCCCCCTGGGGGCGTTCAATCCAGAACCCAAAACACCAACCACTACCCCACCCTTCTTAGATTCTGATTTCTTATATATGTAAGCTAAGCATTCAGAAGTCTGCACCTTACCTACACAAAATTCAAACACCAGGAATCCTACAAAAATGGCAGATTGGTTCTGCATGGAAAGACAGGGAAGAAACCAGCAATTTAATTTATTTAAAAAAAGAACAAATCCTATATAGCCAGCAAATGTGGCAAAGTTAACTACATTGATTGTGGTTTTGAACACTTTAACACAAATTTGTACTTCAAAAAACGACACCTGCAATAACATTGTCAGAAAAAAGCAAAATGAAAAAAGGCAAATAAGAATTAATCAGGCATTACAATGATATTCTTGAAATTCGACCAGAAGAAACGGCCTCAAAAGGCCTCAAAGTACACGTATAACTAAAATCAATTTATCTTATGTTTCTGATTAACATTTCTTAACGGATGTAAACTGTGATGTTCCTGCAAATGCTGTTAGCCATGATGATTGAGCTAATGAATTCCAACTTAGCCTTTTACACTTTTTCTTTTTAATAAATATGACAATGTTATTGCAATTAGGTGTACATAAATCTCCCCAATTGTAGCTTTCCTTTGCTCTCTATTAACCCCCTTTTATATGATCGATGAAAGACTGCTAAGCTAGCAGTGGAACTCTGATGGCCTAGCTAAAAAGGAATCATACCTTTGGAAAAATGATAGGAGTGATTAATGATACTGCTGCTACTCCAAATATAGGTCTGAAAGAAAAAAATGCAACCATAGGTTTTTTTTTAATGTGGCTGGTCTCACCTATCACAAACTGCAGTGGTAAGGTATCTAATCCAATCCAACTGACACATTGGCAGAAACTAATGCTTGGGCCAAAAACATGGCCTTATTAACAACATAAGGTAGCATTTCCCATATACTCAGGACACAAATTTTAAGCATAGAGGTGTTTAAGCATACCTCATAAATGACTCCACAGAATCCACTTTAGAAAGAAATTTAAATGCTCGTGAACCAAGCATTACTGACACCTAAAACAAAATACATTCATGCAAAAGCAAATTAATTAGTTATCAGTAACAAGAATAATGCATGTTAACGTCCTGTTTAGCTGAGAGCACTTGTGTGCAGGGTTCAGGAGAGTACCTGAAGACTTCAACAGTTTGATATCTTCTACTGTCAAACTATTTTAACTGTATAGTTGTATGACTATAAAGGGCATTAACTGTAAAGATCAGAAACAGTGTAAACTAGCACATGCCTAAGTTAAAGGGCAGGCACCTGTACATTTGCATTGGTTGCATTTGCATTGGTTGAAAAACGGACTTTTGAGTTCTAGTGAGTCCACTTTGCACTTCCATTGTCTAAATAGCATTCCAGTTAGCCTGAGTAGCACTCCAGTTAGCCTAAAATCAGTTTAGATTGCTTGCAGTTAGCCACTATGCATGGGGTTTGTTCTACATATCAACCTGCAACATGCAACATGTAACCTGCAAAATATACCTGCCATTGCAGCCTTTCTTATTATTTTATACATTCCATATTTTACCATGAAAGAAGCAAATATCCATCCATGTGGAATGTTTTCTTTAACAGTTTTTACACTCATTTGAGAATCTGTAATAAACAACACATGCATTACATAAATATAAGCTTACTAAAAAACATGTAACCAGCTGGGCATTGATGATCAAAGACATCCACGAGTAAATGATGGGTAATCAATGAGTAATCAAATGATTACTCATTGATTTTTGCCAATAAAATGTCATTTGCAGCCACACAATGATATTGATGGGTAAACCAATGCAATTGATGACTAATCGATGATATCACCAACTGAAAGTCATTGATTATTACTCATTGATCATAAGGACTTATCAGCAAATAATAAACTGATTACTCATCAATTATTCATTGATGTCACTGATGCCACTGATGTCGTTGATGATATATCAATCCCTGGAAAGTAAGGGAGATGATAGAATAAAATACTTACAGTCAAGCTAGTGATTGGTGGCATACAACGTAGAATGCAACACTTACAGTGTATATCTTGTGAAAAAAATACACAAATTACAAGAGTATTAACTAGATGTTAGGCATCAGGTCTTGCACAAAGTAAAAATTGAGTTCTGTTTTGTGATGGAGTTGTTGCTTTTCCATGTTTAATTATGTAAATTACTTCAGGTCAAAATAACTTAAAACTGTTAAAGGTTGATAAAAACTTACCAGGAGTTAGTGCTGGTGTCCATTCTAAGACAAAGGAATACATGGATCCTTCAAACAAAGCCTGGATCAGTCCAAGACAAAGTACTTTGGGATCTGACAAAAAAAGTCTTTGATCTTGAATTGGAGAGACCAGAACTCAGTCATGACCTCTGAAACATATCCCCTAAACAATATCATTTCTGCTTATTTATATTGTTCTACTAGGCATGGGATTTGACAAACATTCAAAGATTAGACCTAAAACCCTTAGTATCTTATTAAAGAAATTAAAAAGGACATAATATATATATGTTTCTACTCTAATTCATTCAAAAGGCATGAAAATTATTTGGCATTGCAGTTTCCTAAAACCCTTAGTACTTTATTGAAGAAATTAAAAACGACATGCATACTATAACTCTAATTCATTCAAAAGGCATGAAAATTATTTGGTTTGCAGTTTTCATGCCCTGTCACGGCATCACTTCCCAAAAAGTTTCCCAACTCTTTATTTAGCAATCTCATGTTATAATCTCCAATTCAATTTCTCTTTCATTTTGACACTTGCACATTTGCACATCGGAGTAAATAGAAAGCTCCCACCTTTTTTATGTCCAACTTACATGTACGTGTAATACGGTGGAACTCTGCACTCATACTAATTATTCTAAAATATTGTTATCTTATTAAATAAGTTTAAATTAGTATTTTGGAACTGTTTTTCTTATAACATACTGATGCACTAACAATAGCTCCCCTGTTACTCTGAAGGTATAGTATTCATCATATCAGGAAACAAAAAAAGTATCTCGCTGACCATGTCTTATAACTTGTATTCCTTGCAGAATTGAGGAAAGGTTGACATTTTCTGTAATATCACCATAGTTTTCAGTCCAAGAACAACAGATAATTCCACTTGTGATAACCAACAGCAATAGCGATAGACTAAATGGAGCACTGCAATAAAGATTGCACACAAGCCAGCCAACATTACTGTTTTGAGAGTCGTAAGAATTGACTTTTAATTTAAATGTGTGATATTAGTGATAACTTATATAATAATGGGAGGTGCGGTGGCCTAATAGTTAGCGTACTGGACTCCGAATCAAGCGGTCCAGGTTTGGGCCCTGGCCAAAGCCAATGTGTTGTGTTCTTCTCCAAGACAATTTACTCTCTCAGAGTGCTTTTCTCCACCCAGGTGTACAAATTGTTACCAACAAAATAATGATGGGGGGGGGGGGGGGGGTAACCCTGCAATGGATTTTCGTCATTGTCTTGTATGGGCCACCTGGCTTTTTTAGAATAAAAAAATTATTGTACTTTCCAATTCTATTACTGGTCCACTTGAGGTCTTTATAAAGAAGGTAAGATGAGCAACCCTACCAAAAGACCCCTAATCAACAAAAAAATATTCTTTCATGGAATATGACTGGTTTGATTTCATCCCATTTTGTGGTGGACAAACTTTTTCACTTGTACCCTCAAATCAAACTCAGGTTCAGCTTGCTACACAACTGATCTGAGAAGATGTGTTGATTTGCAACAATAAAGATTTATTACACAGTCATATGATTGCTTTTGACATTGCTTATCTAGCTGTACTGATGCAGGACCTGTGTCGCATATGCCCCATGCTCGTGACAAATGAACTTTTCATTAAGATTGACCTTGTAATGAAATATTAATGAGAGATATTAAACACAAATAATTTGTCAGAACCCTTTTACACACATGAGACTCTGGAACTAGGAGAGTAAAGTGTCTTGCTCAATCCAGAGTTCAGTGCACTAACCACTAGACAGTTCACCACGTACACCTCCTCTGGTGTCATGGTGAACATGACACCTCAAAATCAGATGATGTAGAGCTATGGCGTAGACCAACCCAGAACTAAAAAACTAAAATAGATCTATTCTTCTTCAATACATATGCATGTTGTTGCACTATCATGACTTGCATGGTTGTCTTAGTTTAGATGAGTTTCTTTTTAAGTGTACATGTATTCTGACTAAGAGGACGGACCACAAACAAATAACTTACATGAATCCATATTGAGTGGCGACCACTTGAGCAGCCAGACCTGCAAAAATAGCAACCAAGGAGTTTCCCAAAACAGCATTTGAAAACAGGTCAGTCAGCAAGCTCTTACTAAATCCTCGCTGAAATAAAATGCATAATTTACAACATATTTTTATTTTGATTCAGGGTATGGCAAGTCAAGCATAATTACTGTTTCATGTACACCTTGCATATACTAGATAATATTTAATTATATTGATATTTTTGAGTAGCATGTCAGTTGACAAGTAAAGTTCCTTTAAAGCTATTTTTAAGTTACCGGTATATTAAATAACAAAATAATTTGCTGCCTACCAAAATATTAAAGACTCTTCAAATGTAATGATAATGTGAGTGTCCAAGCAGACAATTGCCTTGTTGCAAATGAAACAACTACTGCAGCCTCATGCAGACCATTCTCCAACTCCCCCCCCTCCCCCCACAGTTATAGGCCCCATCCAACTGGAAACAAAAAAAGACATCCATCTATAAGCCCCCTGGATATAAGCCCCCCCTCTGCTGGATGACAGAACTGAACAGGGTTGCTTTATTATGAAAAGTTTTTTTATTCGCTTATAAGCCCCCCCCCCCCCCCCCTCAGATATAAGCTGTCTGTTTACTTATAAGCCCCCCCCCCCTCCCAGATATAAGCCTCTCCATTTACTTGTAAGCCCCCCAGATATAAGCCCTTCTGTTTATATTAGCCCACCCAAAACCCCTTACAAAGTTGTATAAGCCCAGGGCCTATAACTAAGCTTAACCAGAATTTTACAGTATAATTATTACAAACTCACATAGTGACCAGCCCCCAGCTGTCTTGATAGCTCAGTTGGTAACTTAAGAGCACTGCACTGGTATTGCAGAGGTCATAGGCTGGAATACCATTCAATAGGTTAAGCCTGATTTTTATATGCTTTCTTTTCATACTGTAACTGTTTAAGTTGCACATACATCTGGTTACTGCAATGCTCTGTCATGTATTAATCTTTCACCCACTCCTAAATTTACATGTATACAGCATTATTAGAGTTAGTTGAGAAGACCCTGGGAATGAGCTTGACTGAAATGATGACTTGACATACCTTGTTATGTTCACAGACGACCCAGGATTCAAAGGCACTAAACAGAATGGATGTTGCCATTCCCCCTGCCAAACGGCCACACATTAAAGCCCAGTAACTCGGTACATGCTGAAGGAAAAGTGATTACTACTTGTAGTTGTAAAAACATTTCAAGAAATATTAGTCTAAATATTTTCATACATGTAATTTTATTATATATTTTATTTTTTTGTTTATATCATTATACAGCAGGTAAGATTAGCTGGGAAGTAAAGAGCCACAATGTACCATCATCATTATTATTACTTTTATTATTATTATTATCATTATTATTATTTTTTTATTTTTTTTTATTTAGGGTTGTCACTAAGTTTTCAAGTAGGTAGAGATGATGTATTTTTCACTTTCCAGTCGTTTTGTTTCAAAGTAGCCGGGGCTCAAACTCACAGTAGCCAGGGGAATTCCAAGGCCCCCAGCCCTTAGTACTAGTGACAGCCCTGATCATCTAATATTTAAGAAAATGATAGATGGGATCAAACTTTAATAAAGAGGCCCAGAGTATACTTGGAAAAGCTTGTGTGGGGGTGCTCTACTGGGGTCTAGAGACCGCTGCCATGTCTCCACCAAAAAAGCTCAAATCTCAGACTTTTAAGTGGTTAAAAGAGTTAATTTAATACATACCCCACCTCAGAGGATGTTTTTACAAAATACCACAATATCCACTATATATTTTTGCACATTTGGAAACAACCTGACTAAGATATATTCAGAGGCCCCATCTCAGACTGAAAGGGTTGAAATTGGAATCCCATCGTAGACCTGGAAGGTAAAAAATGGGGCGCCATCCAGCGGCACACACCAGTACCCTTATAGGGTATATACAGTCAACTCTCTCTAAAATGGGCACTGTTGGGACAGGCTCCAACTGTCTGTCTAAAAAAGGTGTCCATCTTATAGCAGTTACAGTAAAATATTTGAAAAACGACAGGAACTGGACCAATACCAGGTGTTCGTCTTATGGAGGTGTCTATCTTTTAGAGGTCTCTGTCAAGAGAGAGTTGACTGTATAACATAATACCCCCACCCCCCACCCCTCCTGGTAAAGAGGGAATTGAGCACCATCTGCTGACAAGAAAGATTTACTAAAAATTGATATGATGTGAAGTTTTCACAAACCTTTGAAAGACAATCCAGTCCATACAATACCCCATAAAGAATACAGTTCAATTTTCTTCCACTGAAAAAGAAAAATACTGAAAAGATTCAGTGACGTTACAGAGACTTCTGCCATGGGCACCATTTAAGAACTTGTTACTTCCAAGATACATATACGTAATAATTGTAAAAAAGATAAAAAAAAATTGAAATGGAATTTAATTTAAAGTAAATGTTCCCATACTGAAAGAGTGGGGAATTATGAAACAAAATGAAACAATTCTCATTAGACAATATTACTGCAAACAATCAACACAAACTCACAGTTTATCTGCAAATGATCCTACAACTGTACCAAACACCATGGAAGAACCAAATCCTACAACAAAGAGCTGGTTGATTTGCTTGGATGTCATTCCATAACTGGAAAATAATGCATACACATGGGGTCCTTGTAACCAATCGGCTCCTATCATCAGAAGAAAGTAACTGGTTTTGCTAAATGACTTCAGCAAAACTGTGGTACCAGTATGCTTTAATTAAGCCATGCAACATTTATTAATCCCATGAGATATTTTAAATAACATTCTCATTCAATTTCTGAACAACCATTCAGGGACCACGGAGACCATTTTAAAGTGGTAGGGCTAGAAAATCTGGCCAAGACACACAGGATCACTGTCCTGCCATTTATCATCCATTTGTGCACATATTTACAACCCCAATAAATAAAGCATAGCCGTCCCTACTTTGTATACCTTTCAAATATGTTAAATAAAACTGCCTTAGCTTGCTACTTTTCTGAAGTTGCCAGTTTCTCTTGCAGTTCTTCCGCACAGCTGTGCCTTTGACTTCGTGAGGGGCATATACAAAAGTAGAAGCCTTTTGTTACTTCAAGTAGTAAAATTCATACATTGTCTTTGGCATCTGGAGCCCTTAAAAGTCAATATGAGCAAAAAAGTCGTAGGGCTTTTGCCCTACCAGCCCCTCCCCCTCCGGCGTCCAGTGCATTAAGGTATTAATGTGATGTCCAAGTGGCGGAGTATTCTGCAGTTTTGCCAGGATTTTTGCCCAAAAATTCCTCATTAAGTCTTATACCCACATTATCCATCATTATCGTCCAAAAATCCCTTCCCCACGACTCCAGCCAACCCCCAACACACTCCTCTCTGACGCCCACCCCCACCCCCCTCCCCAACACTACATGTACATGCACTATATGAAATGACCCTTTCTGCTCTCATAATGTTACCTAAAACTAGAGCTGATTACACTGAGGTTTAAGGATATATATGAAGAGCCAGAGGCATATACAATCACATTGCTGCACCCAGCCGCTAGGTTTAAGGGCTGGTGGAGGGACCGCCATTTCTCTAAAATTCATGCTCTCTGTAACCCCACGGACTTGCATGCATCCGTTACGAATTCTTCGCTTGCACAGAAATAGACCAAATGAATATCATTTATGCAAATTTTGCAAGCTTTCTCGTTTTCAACCCCAGTCCCTTACAAACAAAAATTTGGCGCGGGCATGCGATCCAGCACGACCCTCCACGACCCCTGTTCTCGAACACGTA